>JADWQK010000644.1:689098-730560 GCA_017933935.1 Sesamia nonagrioides | reverse complement strand
GAACTTTGAAAAAGAGCGGCAGCGAAAATTTTTCAAAATTTAATTTCAACAAATCTTCTGTATATTTTTTGCTGAAAAGTATTTAAAAAATCACACACAGAGGTGTAGTAAGCGGTGATAATGGAGGGAAATGAGGGGGGCGGAGATAATCCACCCACCTTACTTAAGCGTCCTCGTACTGAGGACCGAGGTGGTGACGATCTAATAGATAGTATGACTGGTGGCGGTGAGTGCGGTGACTCTTACTTACCATATTTCAAACCAAGTTATAAGAGACTATATCCAGAAAACTCTAATAATGTAGACTTCAAAGTGTTTGTAGAAGCGACCAACAATGATCGTCTGGGCAACAAGAGCCCAATATATCTTAATCACATTTTTTCTACAGAAATTAAAGGTGTGACGGCCATTCAAAGAGTAAATGCCAATAAAATAGCAGTAATTTTTAAACAATACAATACAGCAAACAACTTCATTAACAATACAGCTTTCCTTAAAAAACATGGCATGAGAGCTTTTATTCCAGCAGCTCAAATTGAGAAAACTGGCATAATTAGGTTTGTACCAGCAAACATTTCTAATAAAGAGTTGTATACCAGACTTTCCTCAATATACGAAATAATAGCAGTAAGAAGATTCACCAAGAAAGTTGCTCAAGAGCGTGTTCCACTACAGACTGTAAGCATTACTTTCCTATCTAATGTACTACCTGATAATGTTCAGTATGATTTGTTCTCTTATAGAGTGTTTGAATATGTTGCACCACTACAACAATGTTTTAGGTGCTTCAAATTTAACCATTCAGCTAAGATTTGTAACAGCAAGCAAAGATGTTCTATTTGTGGAGGTGAACACTTATTTAAGGAATGTGACAAACCAACTGAGATCTGCTGCCTAAATTGCAGTGGACCCCATCTTGCGATTTCTAGATTATGTCCAATTAAAATGAAGAAGATTTTAGAAAAGAAAAATAACATAACTTATGCAAGTGCCACCTCAACCAAAATGAACAAAACAGCTGACTTCCCTCCACTTCCGCCTCCAAAACTTGTAAATAAACCAGTACACATATTAGTCAATAAGTCCCGACCTGTAAATAGTGTAAATAAATTAAAAGATGTCCCTTCAATAGAAGATATTAAAACTCAGATTGTTTCCAATAAGGATGTACTTATGGCCCTGGTACAGACTTTGGTGGAACTGGGTAATAAAGGTGATAATACACCAACTACTCTCACCACTATCAAAGATGTGTTAATTAAAAATCTCAAATAATGGATTTAGGTTCCACAATATCTAAAATACGTATTGCTCAGTACAATATTCAAAGTGCAAATAACAAAAAACCATTACTGATAAAATTTTTAAAAGAACAAAACATTGACATTTGCTTATTAAATGAAACTTGGTTTAAAGACAATAGTTTTAAAATTCCTGGATATAATATTTATAATAAAAACTCTAATAATACACACAATGGAGTAGCAATATTGATCAGGCCAACCATAAAGTGTAATGTTGTAAATACTACTTTTTATGAAGATATTCAAACAGTTGCTTTATGTTTATCCACTGCACAACATAGTAGTTTGACTGTGCTCTGTGTATACTGTCCACCATCAGGCGGACACATACGCATTAACAGATTATATAATATAGTTAATACTCTTCCAAAACCTATCTTTGTAAGTGGCGATTTTAACGCCCATCATATTGCGTTTGGTTGTAAATCCACTAAAGGAAGGGGTCATGATTTATTTAATTTAATAGATGAGCTAGATTTGTGTATCCTAAATGATGGCAGCTTTACAACTATTAATCACCCTAGACAAAATCCCTCTGCTATTGATGTTAGCTTTATAAGTGCCAGCTTAGCACCACTCTGTGATTGGCATGTGCATGATGACTCCATGGGGAGTTATCATTACCCGACTATAACAGAGATTTCCCTGGGTGTAGATAAATATTACGTTAGTCCTCCAACAGATAGATTTGTATATAAAAAGGCAGATTGGAAATCATATAAAACTCTTTCTAAAATAATATTTAAGAACTTTGAGCTTAGAAAACATGATCCTATGGATTCCTACAATGTCTTCTGTTCTCATTTAAATACACTCAAAGAGCGTACAATACCCAAGTACACAAAAACAAATGAATTTTTAAGTAGATCTCCAACTCCCTGGTGGAATAGTGTTTGTGAACAAAGTGTAATCGCCTCATACAAAGCTTTAAAATTATATAGACAGGTACCTACTATTGGCAATTACATAGAATACAAAAGAAAAGATGCATTAAAGAAAAGAACCATCTCAGAACAGAAAAAAATAGGCTGGAATAATCTATGCAACACATTTAACAGAACTACACCTATAACCAAAATTTGGAATCTCTTAAAAATATTTAAATGCAAAAACAATAGAAACAAATCATACAAAGATGAGTTTATTAATTCATTATTAGAAAAATTATCAGATAACAGTGATTTAATTGATTCTACATGCATAAATAATTTCTTTGAAATTAACAATGATAACCGAAATTCAAAATTTTTACTAGAACCCTTTTCATGGTCTGAATTTACAATGACTTTACACTCTAGACGGAATACAGCACCAGGTTTAGATGATTATCCTTACATGATTATTAAAAATCTAGATGAATCAATTCAGAAACTCTTCCTTGATATTCTCAATCTTCTTTGGCACAATAAATCTATCCCGCAAACATGGAAAACACAGTGTATTATCCCAATACTCAAACCAGATAAGTCACCAGAGCTAGCTGATTCATATAGACCAATATCCCTGTCATCATGTATAGGAAAATTTTTTGAAAATATGATTAAAGTACGTCTTGACTGGTATGTTGAGTCTAATGGCATCATTCCACATGTACAGTATGGCTTCCGTAGAGGACTTAGTTGTGCTGATAGTTTTGTCTCTTTGATCTCTGATCTGAAATTAGCAAAGAAAAAAAATTTACAAACTGCTTGTGTATTCTTAGATGTTAAAGGAGCCTTTGATAGTATCGACCCTGGTATACTGGTCAAAATTATGTCCAGACTACGTATCCCTGGACAATTATGTCAATGGATTTTCACCTTTTTGGATAAAAGAACAATTTATATAAAACACAATAATACACTTTATGGACCAAAATATGCATCAAAAGGTACAACACAAGGTGGTTGTACCTCACCATTACTGTATAATATATACACTAGTGAAATTTGTAAATATGTAAATATTAGAGATGTAAATATTTTGCAATTTGCTGATGATATTGCCTTGTATAGTAGTAGTCATGATATACAAATAGCTATTGATAATATTAACCGAGCTTTGTTCCAATTACATCAGTATTATAATGAAATTTTACATTTAAGAATAAATCCATCTAAAAGTAGCATGATGATTTTTGGTAAACAAAATCCAATCACAAACATTATTTACAATGGAGAAATTATAAACAGAGTTCATTCAAAAAAATTCTTGGGTATTGTTATTGACCAAAAATTAACATTTGAGGAACACATCAGACACATTTCAAAAAAAGCTCACAAAGGTTTAAATATTATGAAATGTCTAGCTGGTATATCTTGGGGAGCAGACCCCAAAATATTATCATTATTATACAAATCTATTGTACGTAGTCATTTTGACTATAGTGCTCTTGCATATATGAATAGTTTCCATGCACAAAAACTTAATATCTTGCAGAATAAATCTCTGAGAATAATTTCTGGTGCAATGTGCTCAACCCCCATAAGGGCCATGGAAGTTGAGACCAAAGTCATGCCCTTGATTTTAAGAAGAATATTGCTTGCAGAAAGATATTGTGTGAAAATAATATCTTCAAAAAACAATAGAATTATTAGTAAAATTATACCCGAGGATAGTATTTCTGAGCCACTGGTGACAGGAGAAGCTCTCTTGAACAATAACTCACCAACTCTATCGCAAATTTTGCTGAAAGTAAATAATAAATTTACTAAAATTAGAAAGCAATGGCCATGGTCATGTTATTCATTTTCTTATAAATCTATCACACATCCAATTAAAACAGTACAAATAAAATTAAACAATAATTCTGACATGCAACAATTTTTAGAAGAAAATGACTTATATTATGTTATATACACTGATGGCAGTAAAGGAAGTACTAATGTAAGAGCTGCTTTATTTGACCCCCATACAAAGTTCTCTCAAAGCTTTGTTCTGCAAGATTACTGCTCTATATATACGGCGGAAGCATATGCGGTTTATCAGGCATTATTGCGAATTCGAGAGATTCGTAATCATAAACATTTTCTTATAGCTTCTGATTCACTCAGTTTAATAACAGCATTATCAAGATTCAAAATAACCTACAAAACTAATTATATACTTTATTACATTAAAGAAACCATCTATCAATACTCTCTTAGAGATATTCATATTGAATTTCTGTGGCTACCTTCTCACAGAGGTATATATGGTAATGAAATGGCTGATAAATCCGCATATGAAGGCATAAATGCTGTGGATGTTCAAAATACTACAGAGGTACCTATGACTGATTTTAAGCAATACTTAGATCAAAATATTAACAAATTATGGTTAGAAATGTGGAAACACGATCAAGAAACGAAAGGGAAGTGGTATGGGAGCATCCAAGATACTCTACCTGTGAAACCTTGGTACAATGGTTCTAAAGATGCCAGTCGAGACTTTATTACCACAATCAATAGATTACGCTTTGGGCATAATAAGACGCCGTCACATCTAGCAAAACTGGGCATTGTTCCTACGGACAATTGTCCTCATTGTGGAGAGAACGGATGCACCGCAAGTCATCTTATATTTGACTGTCAAATTTTTTTACTGGATCGATTGGTGTTGGCAAGTGAAATAAGTGAACTGGAAATTAAATGTGATTCTTCATCCCGCCCGCCGCCACTCTATGAACTACTTAAAGACAGAAATACATACAAACCATTATACAAATATATTAAAAATACTATTAAAAACATATAAATAAGTGCAAGTGTAACATAGTGAAGTGCTACATAAATAAGATATGACCTAAAGGTCTTAGTAACCAGGTCATTAAATTTAAAAAAAAAAAAAAAAAAAACCTGCAACACTGGAGTTGTCATTTATCTGACTCGAATTAATTCGACGATTTCTCACGCGGGAAACGAAAGGAGGTAGGTTGGTCAAGTCAGGATAAGAAGATATATAAAGGAAAAAATAGAAAAGGATAAACTTCCTCAAGTCCAGACTGTATGGCGTACCATGCCTTTGCCTTTTCCGTTTAGAAGTACGGAAAGAAGTGAACCGAAAAAAATCAACCAAAACGACGAACATTCATTATATTTAGAGATAAGAAACTATTTTATTTTGAAAATACCTATTTTGCATTTAGCATTTCAAATACAAAACGCAAAACTATTTGGTATTTTGCATTTGAAATAGTAAATCTGAAAAGTATTTTGCATTTTGTATTTAAATGCTTTTATAAAACCATTTTGTACATCTCTGGTAATAAGATGCTCAAGAATAATATTAATGATAGTGCAATGCAAATAAGTGCAATTCGCTAGCTTAGGGAAGGTTCTGGTTCTAAATTGCTGATGGTTGTTAGATTCTTTTCTGACTGGTATGGTTTCCAAACGCTTTTTTAATGGTTCGTCTTTTTGCGTGCCTATTTTGTCTGGTTGTCCTATAGGTAGAACGGATAGTTTTACTATAGGACGCTTTATGTAGCCATTTTTGGTTTTTAGAGTCACTACTCTGACTAGTTCATCTTTTCCAGGATGAACTTCTATTACTCGACCCATTGGCCACTTTCCTGCTGGTAGATTCTTATCAAAAACGCATTTAACACAATTAAAAAACTTCTTGCATCGGACCAGGTTCTGGCGCACTTTGACACAACCAAGAAAGTTAACAGTAGACGCGTCACCGAGCGGACTTGGTGCTGTATTATCACAGGTGGATAGTAACGGGGAGGAGCGCCCAGTATCATATGCTTCACGTACGTTGAACGCGGCTGAACGCAGGTATTCTCAGATACAAAAGAAGGCAACAGCCATCCTATTTGGGATACGCCGATTTCACCAATATCTATACGGTAGATCTCTCCAAACGGAAGGGTCTAAGTTCTACAAAACCCTCCGTTCAAAAGGACTGAAGAAGATCTCCGGTCCCACCCGCCGGCTAATGGAAGAAAGACGGGAGGTGATCTTAAAATCCCCTGATGACGCTTCGCGTATCAGATGCCTTAACAGACAAATCTCAAAGTCACTGACTCGCGATATACGCCAATTTAATACAAATTGTATTAAAGAGGCTATCGAGCGGAACAAAGGCTCCAAAGTGTTCGCACGAGAATTGTCTGTTGGACAGAGTCTACTTGCGAAGCTGAAGACTGGGGATGGTAGGGTCGTCACTTCCAAGTCCGAGCTTTTGGGTGAGATTGAGAAATTCTACGGAGAGTTATACACATCAACACACGCACCTGTTGTAAGCCTGGCTAATGATCCTAGAGCCAGACTAACCCGACACTACACCGACGATATCCCGGACGTCAGCCTGTACGAGATTGGTATGGCCTTGAAACAGCTCAAGAACGATAAGGCGGCTGGAGATGATGGAATTACGGCTGAACTTCTGAAAGCGGGTGGCAAACCGGTTCTTAAAGCGCTTCAGAAGCTATTTAATTCCGTCATTCTTAAAGGCGAAACGCCTAAGGCGTGGCACAGGAGCGTGGTGATTTTGTTTTTCAAAAAAGGTGACAATACCCTCCTGAAAAACTACAGACCGATATCCCTCCTGAGCCATGTCTACAAGCTGTTTTCTAGGGTCATCACGAATCGTCTCGCTCGCAGGTTCGACGACTACCAGCCTCCCGAACAAGCGGGCTTCCGAAAAGGCTTTAGCACCATAGACCACATTCATACGCTGCGGCAAGTTATACAGAAGTCCGAGGAGTATAATAAAAAAAAGTTAAAAAACTAAAACCCAACTACGACAAAAAACGACGCTGAAAAAGTATAAAACAAGATTTTCAGAATACTGAACTGAACAAAGTTGCTAATGTACTTGCAAGTAAATGGACACAGTCAAGATACCTTCGTTGTAAATTGACAATAATGTCATACAAAACTATTATGAAGAATGCAGTATTCACTATGTAGAGATAAATTTTCATGTTTGGAAAGGCGTAGTCACACGTTGTCGTAGGTATATGTAACGTGTGACTACGTCTTTCCAAACATGAAAATTGTCGTGGTTGGGTTTTAGTTTTTTTTTACTTTTTATTATTTGTACTATTTGGTGTTAAAGTGTATTTGTGGCGCATAATATTAACAAAAGTTAAATTGATGAACTAAAAACTAGATACTTGACATATTACATCTACACGCACATTAAACAACATAAGCCCAAAGGTCTATAGTGCAGAGGACATTTTTATGGGAGTTATAGCCAGTTATCAAGCTGTTTCCGCCTTCACCGCGTGGAGTTACTCCCAGCTTATGTCGTTTTCATTAGTGCATTACATATTCTATTAATGTTCACACTGCTCTACATTGCATAAAGCGATTCACAGTTCCCGTGATCCGCGCTTTACTCTTATCGCTCATATTTAATATCATTAAAGCATTCTTGTAATTATATACAAGCATAAAGCACTCGTGAAGCTCTTTCACGTGATACCAAACACGGTATATTTATTTTAATTTTATATTAACATAGAACTTTTGTCCGCTAGAGGGCGCAATACTAAATTTGGTGACAAGCTTTATAGCTCATAACTAACAGAATATCAAGGCCCTTCTAATGGTACTGCAGTGGTCCTAATCTGATAAGTAGTAAAGAAGCTATGAACGAAAAGATGTGAATTGTATGCAACCAGCCCATGAATACAGGTAAAGTCACACGCAAATGCTAGCAATATATATATATATTCAAAATGTACAAGTAAAGCGCTTTCAAATAATACCAAACACGGCATATTTATCTTAACTTTATTTTTTTACTCTGTATGTTTTGTCCGCTAGAGGGCGCCACAATAGATTTTGTGAAACCCCATATAGCCTATAACCAGCGGACAATTAAGACGCTTATAATGATATATCATTTGTCGAATTCTGATAAGTAGTTTAGAAGTTACGAGGGAACAGATGAACATACATACATACATACATACATACATACATACATACATACATACATACATACATACATACATACATACATACATACATAGCCTGTCAAAATCATAACCCTCCTTTTGCTTTGCCGTAGTCGGGTAAAAAACCACTATGCTTGGCGTTTGTGGACTATGAGAAGGCCTTCGATTCTATTGAGACTTGGGCGGTGCTACAGTTTCTCCAGCGGTGCCAAATTGACAATCGATACATTGAGGTGATAAAGTGTTTGTACAAAAATGCCACCGTGTCAGTCCGTCTCCAGGATCAGGACTCGAAACCGATCCAACTGCAGCGTGGAGTGAGACAAGGAGATGTCATATCTCCTAAATTGTTCACTGCTGCGTTGGAAGATGTCTTCAAGCTCCTGGACTGGAAAGGACTTGGCATCAACATTAACGGCGAGTACATCACTAATCTCCGTTTCGCAGATGATATCGTGGTCATGGCTGAGACCCTGGAAGACTTGGGCGAAATGCTCAATGACCTCAGCAGAGCTTCCCAACAAGTGGGTCTAAAAATGAACATCGATAAGACGAAGATCATGTCGAACTCTCATGTCGCACGTCGCACCCACTCCAATTGTAGTTGGTTGCTCTGCACTCGAAGTTGTTGACGAGTATGTATACCTGGGAAAAACAGTCCAACTAGGTAGGTCCAACTTCGAGAAAGAGGTGTCTCGGCGAATCCAGCTCGGTTGGGCAGCGTTCGGGAAGCTACGCTACATCTTCTCGTCGTCCAAGATACCACAGTGTCTCAAGACTAAAGTCGTTGACCAGTGTGTGTTGCCAGTGATGACTTACGGAACTGAAACGTGGTCGCTTACAATGGGCCTCATACGAAGGCTCAGAGTCACACAAAGGGCAATGGAAAGAGCTATGCTAGGAGTTTCTCTGCGTGATCGAATCAGAAATGAGGAGATCCGCAGAAAAACCAAAGTCACCGACATAGCTCTGCGAGTCGCTAAACTTAAGTGGCAGTGGGCAGGGCACATTGCTCGTAGAACCGATGGCCGATGGGGCAGTAAGGTTCTGGAGTGGCGACCACGTACTGGAAGACGCAGCGTAGGGAGGCCCCCAACAAGGTGGACCGATGACCTGGTGAAGGTCGCAGGAAGCCGATGGATGCGGGCAGCACAAGACCGGTCAGCGTGGAAAGCCTTGGGGGAGGCCTTTGTCCAGCAGTGGACATCTATAGGCTGAAGAAGAAGAAGAAGATACGGTAGATCTGTTCCATTTATACTCCGAACTGATCACAAACCGCTCATCAGTATTTTTGGGCCCCATCGTGGCATACCGGAAGTGTCGGCTAATAGGCTGCGGAGGTATGCAATATTTTTGAGTGGTTACAACTATACAATAGAATACATACGTAGTAATAATAACAGACTGTACTAATTACTTATCCCGCGCGAGCATAAGCGACGACACGGAGGGCCGCTCGGTGAGCGGATTAACAGAAATTGAAAATAAGGCTACTTATGTCAATTTTGTAGTCAACGCTAGTTTGCCTCTTATACGAGATTTATTACTTGTGGAAACACAAAAAGATAAAAAATTGGCTAAAGTGGCAAAATGTATTTTAAATGGTTTTTCAAGGAAAATAACCGATCCTAGTATATCCCCTTATTTTTTATGTAAAAACCAATTATCCGTAGAGGATGGTATAATCATGCGTGGCCACAAAGTGGTCATACCAGAAGTACTGCAGAATAGAATAATGTTCGAGCTTCACCAGTCACATTTAGGCATAGTAAAATGTAAAGCTGACGCGCGTGGTAGGGTATGGTATCCAGGAATCGATAAAGCTATCGAAACAATGATTGCGAGTTGTAATATTTGCGTACAGCTCAGGCCTTCTCCGGCGCGTGCACCGCTTGCTGCGTGGCCGTACCATAGAATAAAGAGAGGGAAGTAGGTTATCTCCGACCCAATCCGCGATTTAATTGCCTACTGTCTTAGGGTTGTCACGTTTAGCTAAATTTTAATTCAGTCTCTATAAATTGGCAAAGGTCGAAAAGTTGACGACTGTTCGCGCTTCGTTGGATTCGGTTTTCACCGAAACCGCTAACAAATATTTGTAGACTAAGAGCTTATATTTAAATTATTTGCTTAGTATTTAGTATACATTATAGTTATATACTGGTCAGTTTTTTTCATCATTTATTTAGTGATTTATTAGTAGTTTTGTACACATAAAGGACCATATTTATTTTTATTACATCTACCTACTAAGTTTCAACAGTGTAGTCCTAATAGTTTCGGAATAAAATGGCTGTGACACACGGACAGACAGTCAGACAGATAGACAGACAGACAGACAGACAGACAAATGAACAGACAGACGTCTCGGACGGACGGACAGACAGACAGA
The DNA here is from genome assembly GCA_017933935.1 of Sesamia nonagrioides. Taxonomy (NCBI): domain Eukaryota; kingdom Metazoa; phylum Arthropoda; class Insecta; order Lepidoptera; family Noctuidae; genus Sesamia; species Sesamia nonagrioides. Next base: position 719,990 of record JADWQK010000644.1, on the reverse strand, counting down.
CGGACAGACAGAACGAATTTATAAGGGTTCCGTTTTTTGCTGTTTAGCTTCGGAACCCTAAAAATCGTAAAACAACATAAAAATACTAACAACTTCCTCTTTGACTAATCATTTCTGTTGTTAAGATCTGAACTTTATTTATCTGATTTACAAATAGTCAATTGGGTACTTACTTATTTTTAATAACGATTTTGTAACTGTAAGTAGGTAGTTACTATACCTACCTACAATAGGTACTGAGAAATCGGCATAACTAAATGTAAACAAAGCAGTACCGCTAGCGGCAAATCAACTGACAGATGAAAAGTACCTTTAATCATTGATTTGTGTGAATAATAAATTCTAGTACGAAAACAGGCCTACCTACTTCCCTGTCTGATAGAAAACTAATATTTACAACAAGAAATAAGTAAGTTCCTAGGTAGATATCTCATCATCAAGTAAAAATTATAATGCTAAAATAATAAGTGACTTGCTTACCTTTCCTGCTCAGTAGGTAATCTGAACAGAGACAATTCTGAAATCGATGAATTATTAAGACACCCAAACACACAGCAATACGTTCTCCTGCGATAATCACACATTGTTCTTTAATTTAGCTACGTAGTATTCTGTAATCTGTGATTTAGCGAATGTGCCGAAAAGCCGTGACGCGCGAACCTCGTTCGGTGCTAGCCGCGACTAGCGCACTGATAGCACTCTGATATTGTGTTTAAGTGTGCGTGCGGCGACGCATAGATACGATGGCGCACACATACAAGCCGCGCGTGGTCCGTTTGTATGAAGATAACCTACTTCCCTCTCTTTATTCTATGGCCATACCCTCAGCAGCCCTTTTGACGTGTACACATTGATTTCCTCGGCCCAATCAAAGGTCAGACATATTTAGTGTTAGTGGACGCGCATTCCAAATGGCCCGAAGTTTACTAAGTAAATAACACATCCTCGGCTGTAGTCATAGCCATACTATATGAATTTATGTCAAGGTTTGGTTTGATACACACGTTGGTCAGTGATAATGCTACATCTTTTGTATCCGAAGAATTCAAAAATTTTTGCATGTCAAATGGAATATCGCATGTAACATCTCCTGCTTATCATCCAGCTATATTCCCGCCAAGCTCCAAAAAGAATAGAGGTAAACAAACCAACTTAGGGTTATCACAACTCACATTTTACAAATCTCCTGTTATCTACATGATTATCGACTTTTACATGCTAACTATTTATTAACAATTCCTATTGAAGCATATTTCAATAGAATCACTGATATAACATGCATAATAACTTGGTATTTCGAAAAACCATTAAAAAGTCGACATTAATTTTCCGTCACAGCCCTACAAGAAAAGAAAGATGGATGAAATCCAGATATTAAACACATTTTGTGGAATTCAACCAATGAATAAGGTTGAGACATTTGTCAATACAATTTTGCGTATTTTAATTACTTTAAAATCAACTACATAACACATGCATTGTAATATTTTTTAAATGGACTAATAATAATATATTTATTTATTTATTTGGCTCAGGCAACAAAGGCCCATAATAAAATACAATAATACTATGTATCAAAAAATGTAACCTATTAGGAAATTAGCTTACATGTATGTCATTTTTCATTCAAATAGGTTAAGCGTTCTATGCAAATCATAAATATCTAAACATAAATAAACTGTTTAGATTAGTAGGAAGTAGGATTATTACTTTTATGAAAATCATCTATGTAGAAAAGGTTGTTAACATCTGTCTTTTAGGTGTAAACTACTCGTTGCCTAGCAACGGTTTGTTTACCTCTATTCTTTATCGAATTTGGCTCAACTATAGTAATGGTCAGGCGGAGAGCTATGTTAAAGTAGTGAAAAAGGGCATAAGTCGTGTTTAATAATGAGTGTAATTACAGAAATTCGGTTCACACTACAACAGGCTCTTCACCAGCGCAATTAGTGTTTGGTCGTAAACTTCTTTCGCGCTTAGATTTGTTGAATACAGACGCGCCACCGCCGACATCATCCGACACTCTCACTAATGTAGTGAAAGACAAACAGTTTTTGCAGAGTAAAGCTTACGGAGGTACAAATAAACAAAGCTATAAGGCAGGTGATAATCACTACCTCACGACCTCCCGACCTCACCACTTTACGGCCTCACCACCTCACGACCTCTCTACCTCAGGACCTCCCGACCTCACGACCTCACGACCTCAGTACCTCACCACCTCACGACCTCCCGACCTCACGACCTCAGTACCTCACCACCTCACGACCTCACGACCTCACTACCTCACGACCTCCCGACCTCAGCACCTCACCACCTTACAACCTCCCGATCTCACCACCTCACGACCCCACCTACCTCACAACGACTCCCGACCTCCCAACCTCACCACCTCACTAGCCTCACTACCTCCCGACCTCACCACCTCACGACCTCACTACCTCACGACCTCCCGACCTCTACCTCACGACCTCCGACTCACCACCTCACTAGCTCACTACCTCACGACCTCCCGACCTCACCACCTCACGACCTCACTACCTCACGACCTTCCGCCCTCACCACCTCACTATTTCACTACCTTACGACCTCCCGACCTCACCACCTCACGAACTCACGACCTCCTGACCTCACCACCTCACGACCTCTCTACCTCACGACCTCCCGATCTCACCACCTCACTACCTCACCACATTACGACCTCACCACCTCCCGACCTCCCGACCTCACCACCTCACGACCTCACTACCTCACGGCCTCCCGACCTCATCACCTTGCGACCTAAGTACCTCACGACCTCCCGACCTCACCACCTCCCAACCTCACCACCACACGACCTTACTACCTCACGACCTCCCGACCTCACCACCTCACTACCTCACGACCTCCCGACCTCACCACCTCACTACCTCACTACCTTACGACCTCCCGACCTCACCACCTCACGAACTCACGACCTCCTGACCTCACCACCTCACGACCTCTCTACCTCACGACCTCCCGATCTCACCACCTCACTACCTCACCACATTACGACCTCACCACCTCCCGACCTCCCGACCTCACCACCTCACGACCTCACTACCTCACGGCCTCCCGACCTCATCACCTTGCGACCTAAGTACCTCACGACCTCCCGACCTCACCACCTCCCAACCTCACCACCACACGACCTCACTACCTCACGACCTCCCGACCTCACCACCTCACTACCTTACGACCTCCCGACCTCACGACCTCACGACCTCCGTACCTCCCGACCTCACCACCACACGACATCCCGACCTCACCACCTCCCGACCTCACCATCTCACGACGTCCGGACTACCCGACCTCACCACCTCACGACCTCACTACCTCACCACCTCACGACCTCACTACCTCATGACCTCCCGACTTCACCACCTCACGACCTCACTATCTCACCACCGCACGACTCCACTACCTCACGACCTCCCGACCTCACCACGTGTGCCATGCAATTATACAATACTAAGAAATTGAATCTACACAATGCAAAGATAGTTTTGTCCAAGGTTCAGCAGCTCCAACAGTGTTCCCGAATACTAAGTTTAGCTCCTGTGTAGCTGCACTAGTGCCGAACACCCTGGTCAGCGATGCAATTCCGTAACGTACACTATGCTTGGCTACATAGTGTGTACTGGCTTTGAGTAAAAAAAGAATCAAACTTCACAACCTCCCGACGTTACCACCTCACGACCTCACGACCTCACTACCTTACGATCTCACCACCTCACGACCTCACGACCTCTCCACCTCACGACCTCCCGACCACATTACCTCACGACCTCCCAACCTCACCACCACACGACCTCACTACCTCACGACCTCCCGACCTCACCACCTCACTACCTTACGACCTCCCGACCTCACGACCTCCCGACCTCACGACCTCCCGACCTCACTACCTTACGACCTCCCGACCTCACCACCTCACGACCTCCGTACCTCCCGACCTCACCACCTCACGACGTCCGGACTACCCGACCTCACCACCTCACGACCTCACTACCTCACCACCTCACCACCTCACGACCTCCGTACCTCCCGACCTCACCACCACACGACATCCCGACCTCACCACCTCCCGACCTCACCATCTCACGACGTCCGGACTACCCGACCTCACCCACCTCACGACCTCACTACCTCACCACCTCACGACCTCACTACCTCATGACCTCCCGACTTCACCACCTCACGACCTCACTATCTCACCACCGCACGACTCCACTACCTCACTACCTCCCGACCTCACCACGTGTGCCATGCAATTATACAATACTAAGAAATTGAATCTACACAATGCAAAGATAGTTTTGTCCAAGGTTCAGCAGCTCCAACAGTGTTCCCGAATACTAAGTTTAGCTCCTGTGTAGCTGCACTAGTGCCGAACACCCTGGTCAGCGATGCAATTCCGTAACGTACACTATGCTTGGCTACATAGTGTGTACTGGCTTTGAGTAAAAAAAGAATCAAACTTCACAACCTCCCGACTTCACCACCTCACGACCTCCCGACCTCACTACCTCCCGTGGACTTCACACATCTAGAGCTCGGTCTACAACAGGACTCACAGCCAACTGTCCTCAGATCCGTGACACTTGTAGCGGTATCTACAAACGACTGTCCTCAGATCCGTGACACTTGTAGCGGTATCTACAAACGACTGTCCTCAGATCCGTGACACTTGTAGCGGTATCTACAAACGACTGTCCTCAGATCCGTGACACTTGTAGCGGTATCTACAAACGACTGTCCTCAGATCCGTGACACTTGTAGCGGTATCTACAAACGACTGTCCTCAGATCCGTGACACTTGTAGCGGTATCTAAAAACGACTGTCCTCAGATCCGTGACACTTGTAGCGGTATTTACAAACGACTATCCTCAGATCCGTGACACTTGTAGCGGTAATTAGAAACGACTGTCCTCAGATCCGTGACACTTGTAGCGGTATCTACAAACGACTGTCCTCAGATCCGTGACACTTGTAGCGGTATCTACAAACGACTGTCCGCAGATCCGTGACACTTGTAGCGGTATCTACAAACGACTGTCCTCAGATCCGTGACACTTGTAGCGGTATCTACAAACGACTGTCCTCAGATCCGTGACACTTGTAGCGGTATTTACAAACGACTATCCTCAGATCCGTGACACTTGTAGCGGTAATTAGAAACGACTGTCCTCAGATCCGTGACACTTGTAGCGGTATCTACAAACGACTGTCCTCAGAACCGTGACACTTGTAGCGGTATCTACAAACGACTGTCCTCAGATCCGTGACACTTGTAGCGGTATCTACAAACGACTGTCCTCAGATCCGTGACACTTGTAGCGGTATCCACAAACGCCACATGCTAACCGCGTCACACTGATCCTGCATTTCACAAGCAGAGTTTACCGTGCAACTAACATGTGCATACATCTTCCCAACATCAACCGTTCGGCAAGTGCCTACCAGACGGGTGTTGACGAGTTGGTCCCTTGTCTATGGCGGACGAGTAAACTTTCCAGCCTGTTCCTCATGCCTCTGAACACTAATAAAATGGGTCGGTTCAATTGAAAAGCAGTTCTTGTTTCAAATGTTTATTTCCTTATTATTTTAATGGAAGTCATGAGCACAGAAATTTGAAATGGTATTTTACATAATTTCGCCGTCTCGCAATTGTGTATCGTTTGTGCAAAAGTAATGTAACAGAATTTATTATTTGTTGTACATAGACATAATAAATTTTGGATGTATTAAAAAAAAATATAGGTACTGAGTTACAACTTGTGATAAAATGTATTGAATCATATTTGTATATAATATAAAGGTACTGAGTTACAACTTGTGATAGAATGTATTGAATCATATTTGTATATAATATAAAGGTACTGAGTTACAACTTGTGATAGAATGTATTGAATCATATTTGTATATAATATTGCAACCTGCTGAACTGTTTCAGAAAGTAATTTTGGCTAGTCACGATAACGAACGCTAGTAGTCCTTTTGCCGCTACAATATATCAAAGTGACAGGTCAGTAACTGTATTGAGGTGATGTATGGCTAAAAGGACGCGATGACAGCACCGCAAGTAGGTTCGATCTGTGCTGATACGAACTCATGAGTAAAGGTTGTCTGAACGAGCAATGAGCATCGCTTATCATAAGGACTAAAACGTCTCATTACTCGCGGACATTATATAAGCTGTACATTACTGGCGCCTACAAACGAGATGACAAATTTTAGAGACGTTGCGACGCAATTTACGACCTTGAATTTGATTAACAAAGTGTGCTTGTATGAAAGTAAGTCGTATGTATTTCGACAAGTCACGTATTTACAGAATGATGTCAGTTCTAACAGTCATATTATGTACAGGAGGCGGCTGCCATCTGATGGCCACGCCGCACTCTTTACTACGAACTATGAAATATAAACGAGAAGAGTTGCGCGTCTTGCAACAGTTGCAACTGACGTTCCACAGTTCCTCAATGCTCAGTTGCTTGAAGCGCGCCGTTGCGTTGTGAGCCACTAAACTTCGTTTTCAAGGTTATATTCTTATGAACAAGGATCGATTTCACCACAGCAAATAATAAGTATAAAAATGTGCAGTTTATAATACAAGGCGCTTTACTTGTGGTAACACCTTGCAAACGAACTTTAGTAACAGGCGCCTAAATTCATAACAATAATAATTTACAATACAATTAGATAAGTAGTGAGCAACGATTGGTTTCCACAACGACGATGCTGTGTGATGACATTGGAAACTATTAAACCTTATTGTAGGTACATACTTAATAATAACGTTACTACCACACCGCGGCGCCGCCTCTGTCGTATCGTGTCGCACACGTCGCACGGATCAAAAAGTTTTGAGATAGGCTTCAATATCTCTGGTGCCAATTAATTACTATAACGATCTAACACACAGTTGAAGTAGTAATCATTATTACTTTGGACTATGGATCCAAATATTGGCCTGTGTAGAAATATAGGCGTTCAGTAATTATGTACAGAGTATTTAAAGATAGAGGTAAGTGTTAAATTGGACGACAGTCTGTGATGGCGAGCATCATTAGCAAGCAGGCGAGCCCCGCGCCCCCCGCAACCGGCGAGCTCCCCGCCGCGCGCGACGTGCTGCGGCTCAGCGTGGCGGCCATCTTGTCGCCTGTAACACACACACACTGCTGAGTGCTGTCAGCTGCTGCACACAGCCTGTTGTTAGAGACGAGAGTGCACTGACTGCCTTCAGAGACGTAGACGTAGATGTGCGCGGGCTCGGTGTTGGCGGCGGCGCACGTGTAGTTGCCGGAGTGCTGCGGGCCGGCGGCGCGGATGGCTAGAGCCGACTGCGTCTTGGGCCCCGGCTCAGTGAGCACGGTGACGCCGCGTGCCGCGTCGTAATTGATCATGCGCGCGTTGTGGTACCAGAACACGTACTGCGGTGGCACCGGGCTCTGCACACACATCACATTATTTAACTCACTGTCGCTCGTCACTCTACTGCACACAAGCTTGAGTCTCGTACCTTCTCTATGATACAGACTAGATTGATGGTAGAGCCGGCGTCGACGTGGTGTTCGTCAGCGCCTAGGATGAAAGCCTCGGGCACGGCGATATGCAGGTGCACCAGCCGCGACAGCGTCCCGCCGCCCGTTGACACCTGTACACGTGCACACGTTAGACATATTGTACACGTGCACACGTCAGATATACTCTTCACGTGCACACATCAGACATACTGTTCACGTGCACACTGCACACGTAACACATACTGTACATGTGCACTCGTCAGACATACTGTACACTTGCACAAGTCACACATACTGTACACGTGCACACGTCACGCATACTGTACACGTGCACACGTCAGACATACTGTACACGTGCAAACGTCACACATACTGTACACGTGCACACGTCACACATACTGTACACGTGCACACGTCAGACATACTGTACACGTGCACACGTCACATATACTGTACATGCGCACACGTCACACATACTGTACACGTGCACACGTCAGACATACTGTACACACTCACACGTCAGACATAATGTACACGTGCACACGTCACACATACTGTACACGTGCACACGTCAGACATACTGTTCTCGTGCACACGTCAAGCATACTGCCATTACTATTGTGTTCTCCCTCGCACGCGTACGTACCTGACACTCGTAGGTGCCATTGTCACGCTTCTGTACGTATTTGATCTGTAGGATCCAGTCGTCGGAGCCCTCACTGTGCAACACCTGAAACATCGGCAGATTAAACAAAGTAAGTGCCAGGAAAAAAGATCACTCGCTGTAAAGATATCAAAGCCAACAAGGAAGCGTATTCGGCTTTGGGTTGCATAACTCAAGTCATACTACAGTCATACAATAATGATACGAAAGCACCTTATTTCAATGGCATAAGGTTCAATATTGCGTGACGTGCCATACGTAACTTTTAAGCTCTGTATCTTGAGACCTACGCCACAGTAGAAAGAAGAACAGTAAAACATCTTCATATAAACGAGCCGCTCTCGGTTTGAATGTATGCGTGCGCGCCGTGCGTGTCGGTACGCGATTTCACGCACACGCTGGCATAATACAGTGTGGATTAACGTGGGCGCAGTACCGGCAGTACGGGCTGTGCCGTAAGACTGTGAGCACGCGCGTAAATTACATGACCGCTCGCGTTCGTCAACTCTCGCCGGCCACTTACCATAATATTAATTATTACGAGTATCATGACTTCAAAAGAGGGAAAAAGATATTGTAGTGTTTTCGGGTGCTAACGATTTCGCAAACCTGGACTTATCATTCTTCATAGGAAGTATGATATTCAGTATGTACTTACATACTGAACCAGAAATGTAAGTACCTACTTATACCTAACTTAAATCTTATTGGAAAATGTGATATATGTATTGTTTGTTTCACAGTTTATTTGCTTTATTAAGAGCGTACCCGAGTCGCATTTTTCCATATAATTGTATTCCCAGATTTACTTCCTGAATACTATGCTTAAAGTTAAGTTTATTTTAAGAAGCCCAGTTTTACTATAAAACAGAGGATTGAGTACGAAATATCTTTTAAGTAAACGTATTTGTCGCGTATAGTGTAATAAGGGCAATTTCACAATAATCAATATTGCAAATTACTATTAATTTCTTTCTATTGTCTTATGTGTTGTTTGATCCAAATATAGCGTCTTAATCATAATATTAAGTTAATAAAATTATAGTAAAATGTGACCGACTGACGCTTAGGGTTGTGTGGAATTTTATTTATAACATTATAACCTTTAATCCCTCAGACGCGCGCATCGACAACAGCAACGCGAGGTGCTCTTAATAGCGAGGGGCGCCTTTGTTGCATTTGAGCTACCTGATGCTTAGGATTATATAAACAAACATTACACAGTACTCATATAAACAATCATTATAATTGTACCTCAGAAACTAATGAGGCTAAAAAGTTTTGCGGTTTTTTTATCAAAGTAAGGTACCTATCATTTGTTAAATATTCGCTACCCATACATAATCTTAGCTTTACTAATGTCTACTTTTTCATAAGAACTACATATTTATTGTTTACGTTCTCATGTTTTATATCATTTAAGCATTAGTTATAAGCTTGTGAATATTATTGTGTTAGTGTTACATTCGAGTACTCATCACTTATAATCTTCTCTGATAAGAACCAGTTATATCGATTTCTCATATCACACATCACTTAAAATTTATCATTATTTACGAGCTTTAGAATATAATTTAGTGTTACACTTAAGTACCTACTTAGTCTTAAAAATTTTCTCGGTATCAAATTTGTAACTTAATATAATAAATGTTATGTGAATAAAGGCTTTTTATTTTTACTATTTTTTTTTTTACGCACTATAAACCAGCGCTTGACCGCAATCCTGCCTGATGGTAAGCAGTGACGCAATCTTTGATGGTAAAGCGCACTAGTTTATTAAGAGCCTATTCACTCTAGCCTTGAAGACACTCAAATTGTAGTCCGACGGAAACACCGCCGCTGGAAAATTGTTCCAGTCCCTCGATGTACGCGGTATAAAGGAGGAGGCGAAACGCTTCGTCCGGATCGTAGTGGTGTTAACAACGTAAGGGTGGAAACCAGCCGTACGACGGGACGTCCGCTGGTGGAACGGAGATGGGGAATTAAATCATGCGATTCCTCCGCACAATCCCCGAAATGCATCCTATAGAACACCGAAAGGCTGGCTACTCTACGCCTGTGCTCTAGGCTTTGGAGACCAACTCGAGTTAGATCAGGGTCACCAATCAGCTTCTTTGCACGTCTCTCCACTGAATCCAAAGTGGCCAGGTGACACTTGACAGCACCAGCCCACACGAACGGACCTGTGCTTTGTATAACATTAGAAGCTGAAATTTATAAATTGATAAAATATTCAATCATAATATGCTTTTTATTACATAAATTTAGATCAAAGTGACAACCCTGGGGTTCAACGCAAGAGTAGGCAAATAACTCTGCGGGCGGCCTTAGATAAGCTACTGTTCTCTGTCTACTGTGCTTACGCATTGTATGTAGCATTGCATTGGATATGGCGGAAGCCTTTAATAAAGTCTGGCACAACAGCTTATTATATAAGCTGTACCGTACCAACTCGGCGCGCGGCGTGCCGGGTGGTTTAATGCTCATCCTAACTTTCTATCAAACCTCATCTTTTATCACCTTTCTATCAATGATTAGAAGTCCGCCTGTACTGGAAATATTTTTTTTTTCGTTTTTAGATTTTAGATCGTACCTTTACAATACCTAGGACTCTAAGATATAGGGCTTAAAAGTTAACTAAGCCATTTCACGCATATTGAACTGTTCAGGGATGATCTAAGCTACGCGCTGAAGGGCAAATAATACACGCAAGCCAGTAAAAGGTTTTTTATTTCAAAAATATCGCTGGGGTCATAAAACGACGGAGAATCTTAACACCGCGATCTAATTTTAAAGCGAATTGGTACAGCGCCATCTATCGGTCGGAATGTCAACCAAACAATTATTAACAGACTTTTATATTACACCAAACATACCGCCCACCAAGGACCTCTGTCCTTAACAGTAACCGCCCACCGTGGCAGATACAATAAACATACATACAACAACATTACAAATGATCCTCGGTGAGACAACTGTACAGTTAGTAGCTTATACAATAAAAACTATATATTATTATAAGACTAAGAACTGACACTGTACGAAGTTACTCAAAAACAAATTATTTAGGTACAAACTAAAAAATATTGTGACTTAACAAACTATTCTTAATAACAATAATCAATTATAATTACTCGGTAACAGGCAGAACACACAGTTTTGAAGTGGGTCTTTTCAAATAAGAATTTTTACATTTTAATGTAACCACCCGGGTAAGATTATCACTGCCTGGATGTTTCTCTACAATTTTGCCAAGAAGCCATTTCGCGGGTGGTAGGTCATCTTCTTTTACCAAAACAACATCTCCAACTTGAGGTTCAGGTATTTTATGAGACCACTTAAATCTATGAAGGAAATGTGACAAATGCGCATTAGCCCACCTACGCCAAAAGTTTTGCAACATACTTTGAACTAAATGCCATCTCTTCAGGCTACTAATAGTACTTGCATCATAGTTTGCATCAGGAACGGTAAGTATAGGTTCTCCTATTAAGAAATGACCAGGCGTTAAAGCTGTACACTCATCTGGATCTGGGTTATATGCCACTGACAGCTGTCTAGAATTTAGACACGCCTCAATGTGCGCCAGGAGAGTGGTCATCTCTTCAAATGTGAGTATAGAAGTACCTATGACCAGTTTTAAATGATATTTTGTGGATTTTATTCCTGCCTCCCATAATCCACCAAAATTGGGAGCATGTGCAGGAATAAAATGCCACGTGGTGCCGATGAGAGCCAAGCTTTTCGCAATTTCCTCTGTCAGGTTGGACTCTTGGGCTGCCAGTAGCTTCCTCAACTCTTTGGATGCTCCAAGGAAATTTGTGCCATTGTCGCTCCGTAAGTCCGTGCAATGACCTCTGCGCGATACAAAGCGCCTGAAGGCTGCTAGGAAGCATTGAGAAGTTAAATCACTAACCATTTCTAAATGTATGGCTCGGGTTGCCATACATATAAATAAACATATGTATCCCTTGTAAGAACGATGTCCTCTTCCCTTTGACGTTCTGACACTTATAGGGCCTGCATAATCTACTCCACTGTGTAAGAACGCTCTAGATGGTGTGCCGCGAACTGATGGTAGAGAACCCATCAATTGAGTTCTCACAGTTGCAGTATTTTTTACGCATGGAACACATCGACGGATATGATGTTTCACCAACCTTTTAACTCCGATGATCCAGTATGCTGACCGTATGTAAGTCAGCATGAGCTGTGGTCCCCCATGTAAGGTTATAATAATTATGCGCATCTCCGATGATTAAATTTGTAAAATGGAATCGATGGGGTAATACGATTGGATGTCTTGTTTTTTCCTCTAATTGGGTTTTTTGAAGTCTACCTCCAACTCTGATTATGCCTTTTTCATCTCTATATGGGTTAAGTGTTCTAATTTTAATTTTCTTTGTCTTAACTTCCCCTTTTTGTTTTAATTCTATTACCTCTACTTCAAATTCTTGCCCTTGACATTTCCGAATACAACAATTCAAAGCCTCATCGGTCTCCCATTTGCGTTTAGTTCTATTAGTATCCGTTTTATTATTTAGAAATCTCTACAGTAAGCCACAATACAAAGCAACTTAGTGAGAGAAGAATATTTATCCAATATCGAGTTGTGAACTGCAGAACAATATGTTACTACTGCCCTTTCTAAATTCACGTCTACTTCCTTTGGCCTCGAATAATTAATATTCATTTTTTGTAAAATGTCTGGACCTCATAGCCATAGAGTATTGTCTATAAGTTCTACAGGTCTTATTCCTCTGGATGGGCAATCAGCAGGATTCTGATTGGAAGGTATGTGACCCCACTGCGAGGCGTCCAACGTTGTGAGGATCTGAGAAATCCTATTTGCCACGAAGGTTTTCCAGTGACTCGGATGCTTGTTTAGCCACGCAAGTACAACATTTGAGTCTGTCCATGCCCGCAAATTATTTTTCGGAATTTTTAAAACTTCTGCCATCTCAACCAGCAAACGTGTCACCAATTCTGCACCACATAACTCTAGTCGCGGTATGCTTATTTGTTTTATGGGTATGACTCGTGTTTTAGCCGCAACTAGTGTAACGTGAACGTTACCCGTGACATCAACTGTACGTATATAGACTACAGCGGAATACGCCACCTTGGACGCATCTGAAAAGCCATGCAAGTCTACTGTGACATCATTCGACCTTGTTCTAAACCATCTAGGAATTTTATACTCCGTAAGTTGTGACAGTTTGCTGGTTAAAGTAAGTATTCCATTAATTTAATAATTGTTTTGGAATTTCTTCATCCCAGCTTATTTCCGCTAACCACAGCTTTTGAATAAATACCTTTGCTGTAACTAACGCCGGTGCTAGCCAACCCGACGGATCAAATAACCGTGATATATTAGCAATAATTGCTCTTTTTGTTTCAGGGCCTGCGGTCTTCGTTAGCTTCACTGAGTATTGGAAGCAATCCTCTCTACGGTTCCAGGTAAGTCCCAAAACTTTCATTATAGAATCTAGTTTAATTTATAAATTCTGCTCTAAACCTTGTTCCCTGTCTATTTCTTCTTCTTCATTTTCCGATTTAATTTCCTTTATTATAGTTAAATCGATATTATATTTATGCTGTACGGTATATCACAATTGTCAAATAAATAAAAAATCAATAGTACAAAACAAAAATTAATTAAAAAAAAGAAAAACTATTCAAAATGCAAACAAGAAACACAGGTAAAAAGGTCAAAAATAAGAACAAAATAGAATTAAAATGTCAGAACATAATCAATACTAATGTCACCAAAAAAAATAATAATACAGATGTCAAAATATTAATAATACCAATGTCAATATACAATACAGATGTCAATATTCAATTCTAATGTCAATATTCATAAAACATATGTCAGTAACAACAATAAATGTACATATTAGTTTGTCAACATTCTTTCATTAGGTTTTTGTCGGTTAGGAATTTCGAAATACTATAATATGCTTTGGTCATAAGTAATAGTTTCAACCGTTTCTTAAATAAGCTCACGTTCAATTCTTTAATTGACGACGGCAAGCAGTTAATATGACTGGCGCCATGCAAAAAACGCTCTTGTACATTAACGCCGTTTGGGATCTTCTTATGCATAGACTATGGTTATCCCGTCGACTTCGGTTATTAATGTCTGACATTTTTTTGAACAAGTTTGTATTGGTCTTAACAAATACAGCAACCTCAAAAATATATAAGGATGGAAGAGTCAATATTTTATATTTAATAAACAATGGTTTACATGTATCTATGGACTGCATTCCAAACATTGTCCTGATACATTTTTTTTGTGCTTTGAAAATTATTTCCCTATTGGTTGAATTCCCCCAAAAAATTATACCGTACCTTAGTACTGAGCCCACCAAGCCATGATACGCTGTGACTAAAGCGTCCACATTCATCACTGAGGTAAGTTTGTATAGAGCATAGACAGCCCTACTAATTCGTTTTATTAGTTCCTCCGTGTGTGGTTTCCAATCTAATTTATTGTCAATTGTTAGTCCTAAGAATTTAGTTGCGTTTACTTGCGTTATGCGTTGGCTGTCATGGTATATGGTCATATTTGTGTTTAAACGTTGGCTAAACATTGTCAATTTGGTCTTTTTAATATTTATTTTTAGATTATTATTATCTAACCATTGTACTATGGAGGTTAATGTCTTTGTAATTTCTTCGTTATAGTCTTGAACGTGTGCGCTGTTAATGGTTACAGTACTGTTATCAGCAAATAGTGTCATAGGGTGTCTTGTGACTTTTGGCATATCATTAATATATATTATGAATAGCAGAGGCCCTAAAACACTGCCCTGAGGTACACCATATGCAATTGTTCGATGATCGGACTTGTAGATTCGTTGATATTTAGTTTTATAAGCTATTTCAGATATTTCAACGTACTGTTTTCTGTTATTTAAATAAGATTGTATTAAATTTAACACATTACCTCTAATGCCGTAGGCGTCTAGCTTACTTAGCAAAATATTATGGTCCACATAGTCAAAGGCTTGAGTCATGTCACAATATATTGAGCACACTGGTGTTCTTTTGTCAACATTCGTATAAACATTGTTGAGAAAGTCATAGATGGCCATATTGATCGTTTTACTTTTTCGGAAGCCTTTTTGTTCCTTTGTCAAAATATTTTGCTTTTCAAGGTATTTATATATATTCCCATAAATGTATTTTTCAAACACCTTGGATATTATAGGAACAAGCGCAATGGGCCTATAAGATTCCATGCATTCTTTGTTACTTTTTTTAAATAGTGGTTTAACCACGGTGGTTTTAAGGTTCGTTGGATATGTACCATATGTTATGCACATATTGAGAATATAGCTTAAATGTCCACTAATCTCGTCTGAGACGTACTTAATTACTTTGGTAGAAATTCCATCATTGCCTATACTACCGGTATTTTTAATGACTTAATTATAACTTTGATGTCATGTTCATTACTTGGCACCATAAAAATCGAATTACTTGACTTTGAGATATTCGACGTCACCTGTACACCTCTATTAGTGATTGGTTTTATCTTATCGATAAAAAAGTTGTTAAAAGCTTTAGCTATCTCGTATGGTTGTGAAATTTTTTTTGTTTCCAATTTTAATGCACCCAATTGAATTCTTATTAGCCATATTTATCCTCGTTCGATTAATTATATCCCATGTAGCTTTTGACTTGTTATATTATGAAGTTTTGATTTTATAGCTGTTCTGAGCACGCTGTGTTAATTTAATAATTTTTTTATAGATGGCCGTATATTTTTTAAATTCTTGTTTCCTTTGATTTTTACTACACGTTTTGATTCCCCTCGAAACCCATTGAGGTCTCTTGTGTAAGGTTATTTTTATGCGCTTCAATGGAAAACATAAATTATACATTAAGGTGAATGTCTCCAAAAATAGATTGTAGGCTGTGTTTGGATCGTCTAATTGATACATTTCCGATAGTGAAATATTTTGCAGACATTCCCTGAATTTTTCCATATTTACCTTATTGTAGTCGCGACGTTTAATATACTGTGACTGCTGGCCACATGCGTTATATCAATAGTTTAGAAATAACAAGTCATACGATGGCAACCACTTACGAATGCATTAATTTGTAATCTTATGGCCTGTCAGCCGACCGTAATTAAGAGCAAAAACAACGTCTTAGAAAGCTATTCGTTCATATTTTATGGGCATTCCGAGCCCCTAGCCCTTAGAATAAAAAATTTTAAGATTTTGGACAAATTCTGAGAAGGTCGGGGTGCTGCCTGCAGATGTTAGCAATAACTTAGAGCAATTTAAACCGACGTATTCTGTAGAAATTATTGAAAAGGTCGGCCTCCCGAAAATGTGCATTTGGGACAATTGACGGAAGGCTACATAAAAAAATGGTAGAATGACTCCAGCATGGACCTTTTGGTAGCGTGGGGTTTTATGAATTTTAAACGGAGAGACGGTGAAAAGGCAGTTAGTTTCTGGCCGCGACGAGCGACGGTTGAGGGTCGATCTTGAACTGCGATAGGGCGAGGGCTAGTGTCCAGGCTAGTTAATTTAGGAGATTTGGGAAGTAGCCTATGTCCTAGTATATCGCGAAGTAGTGAGTGAAATAATTACGTCAGACATAGTTGGGTTTAAGCCCAGATTAGATTAGTATAATATAATATAGAATATTAAGTGCGTGTAAGTGTTGGCGTGATTGGGTGAGTCATTTATTATAATAACTATCCCAGGCTGATGAATTTACTATAGTTCCTGTAATTAAGCAGACAGATACGTGTCCCTATTTATTATAATAAATGTATTTATAGTTTGGATTCAGTACGGGTGATGCAGCAGAGAAGCTACTAATATAATTTATTCCAGACTGACTCCAGATAAACCATTTATGTGATTGTATTCAATCATTGGAGCCGTTCTGTCTTGTTTTATGTGTCCAAATCCTGGTCCTTACCTTAGCGGATATTTATCAGCTTCGGTTGGCTATAGGGAAAGATCGTATGTATGGAGACAGCCCTCCGCCTAACTTGACCATGAGCTCTGATGCTCTGGACTCTAGACTCCTGACGACTACTGACTACAACAGGAGGGCAGAACCGTAATACACGCAGCTCATTTAAACCTAACTAGGCAGACCGCCTATCTAGAATCAGATTACCAGCCAAACGTTATTGATAATGTCCGCTTCCAAAAAGGTCTTGTCACAGAGCACTTGCGTGAAGATTTGATGCGCACACATCCCCAGGGAGTGGGGTAGGCTTTACTAAGTACCACTAACTGAATCAGTAGGTGTTAAAAGACACTAGGGAACGTATTTCGATAAAATCCAACCCGTCCGTTCTGTAGGACTATTTATGAATCGTCACTGTTTATCGAAACACGAGTACTACAAGATGCAATGCGTCTTTCGAATGGGGTAGATTAAGGGGATGTGAGGATGACGAGTTTCCACCTCGGTGTGCAGCAGGAATAATCGCAATGAGTTCTGCTAGAGACTGAGTCTACGGTACGCTTGTACTAACTTGTGTAATACCTTAGAATTGGGACGGTTTGTCAAGGGTGTCAATCACAAAATATATTTACAAGTCATAAACTCAGAACTTGTCTCCCTCGACAACAGGGAGCTTCGCAGTTCCCCTGTCCTAGGGTGGAAGGAGACATTTATTTAGTGTCTAGGGAGCGTGTTCTGTTAGAATCGTAATAGTATCCTCAGAGGTTCTATGCGTTAGGTCTAACAGAATACGTGCAACGAAGCATACGTTAATATAACGGTTCCCGGCTTCACTAAAGTGGGTATAATTCGTAGTAGATAAAGTAACGTGATCTAAAATTACTTATAAAGTGCAAGCGTAACGATCCCCACCACGCCACATAATAAGGTTTATTACAGATGACGGAGACAGCCCGCGTGCAGCATTTATATAATAGTTCTTAATATATTACATTATATAATTTTGCTTTTCCTCTCGTCTTCTTAGCGTCATATCATATCTATTATTATAAATTGTATACTTGTGTGTCCTAACTGTGAATTCCCATACTAACTTCCTCTGACCCCCTCCGGTCCTTGAACTTTATAAGCGGGAACCGGGGGATTAATTCATGGGAATTCGTTTCTTATATCGGTGGGAGGATAACCAAGTCTGGTGACGAATTCCTACAGTTACACGCGGGGTTGGGGCGTGTTTCCTCTCCCGCAGGGAGAGCCGTATTTAACTGTAATATAATCACAATTAGGAAAAACGAAAATTTTATCAGCCTAGGATAGTTTAGGTACAATTACATGTGGTGCCGTGACCAGGATTCTCGTCATTAAATGTACTGATTCAATTCAGTGCAACGAGAAAGAACAATGTAAGGGTTACTACGAAATAAAGACACAACGTACACCAAAGAGACAAAACTATTGTTTTGTCAGGAACGATGGGTTTATTACCTAACATAATTCTATGGTCCCCTACAAAGACGTTCAGTGCAACGAGAAAGAACAAAGTAAGGGTTGCTACGAAATAAAAACACAACGTAGACAAAAGAGCTAAAACTATTGTGTACGTTGGCGATGGGTTTATTACCCAGCATAATTTTAGGATTCTCCACAAAAACATTGGTAACAAAAAAAAAAATGTTACGACGTTTACAATCACCTATTATGTTATCGTTTGGTAACGATGGTTGAAACAGCCAACTGTTGACGAGCGGGTTCGATTCCCGCATGATTATTTGCTAAGATGCTTAGATTGCATTACCATTCATATCGTGTTCGATCACCAGTGGAGTTATTATGTCTGTAATTATTTGGAATTTCTGTGACACGGCTTGTGGGTTCGATTCCCGCATCAATTGTAGGATTTCGATTACGACGTTAATATATTTAGTGGTAAGAATGTTGATTGGGTGGCTGAGTTACTTAATATTAAGTTCAAATATCTGCAGAATTTTGTATCTGGCCGTAACCTATATCTAGAACAAAGGGTTCGATCCCCTAAAATTGTGAATTTAGTACCTTTCAGTAAGTACCTAGTAATATAATACGGTTTACTCAAACCAATAAAGGTGAAATCAGTGTCTGAGAGGTTATATCAGTTATAATGAATTCGACTCCCTGCAAATGTGAGTGTTGTGAGTGACAATATGTGGATTCCAGTAATTAAAGTTTCGAATCTCTGACGATGCAAATATAGTATTTGGATATAAGAAGGTGTTTGTGCATTTGAGATTTTATGCGTGTAATGAGAATGCGTTCAGGAGTAAGGTACGCCTTATTACGAGTAGTTCTAATATAATAAGCGAATGATACCGATGGAACGTGAATCTTATTTATAATTAAAATGTATTTACTAGGGAGGTATATCAGCTATCATCATTAGAAAAAAAAAAACTCTCCAGCTTGTTAGGAGGCGATGCATGTATAACTGAACGGATACTCGTTTGGCCTTATTTTAAATTCCAGGATGTTAAGTCTACACTCTGCTGCCACTACGCTAGATGTGCCTGGACCTCTGGGCCCATGATCTGTGAGTTGCGGTTGGTTTAAGGTTCCTTCGAAACCAGCTAAGATAAGGTGACTTCGACGGCAGTAGCTGTGGCGTGCTTCCTGTTACGAAGCTAAGTTTCACTTTTATTACGCACACTTGATTAACTGCAGCTACGTGAAATATTTTGTTAACTCATAAAATATTGTAAGATCATGTTTTAAAACAATGGTCTATAGTCATAAACATATAGGTAAATTATCCATACTAATATTATAAATGCGAAAGTGACTCTGTCTGTCTGTCTGTCTGTCTGTCTGTCTGTTACGCTTTCCCGCTTAAACCTCTCAACCGATTTTGATGAAGTTTGGCATGGACAATCTTTAGACCCTGAGAAAGAACATAGGCTACCTTTTATCCCGGAAAAATTTGGTGTTCCCGAGGGAAATCTAAAAAGCGCGATATAACTGAACTCCGCGCGGGCGAAGCCGCGGGCGGAAAGCTAGTATATATATAAAGGATTTAGGAAACAAAAAAAAAATAATGTCCGCACGAGAAACAATAGAATAGACTCTTTGTTATGCGCACCATATGGATTACAAAAACGTAAATGTGAAGATTTTACAAACGGTGACACAATGGGCGGTCTTGTCGCTAAGAGCGATCTTTTGCAGACAACCTTTGGATGGAAGAGTAAGGGGAAGGAGAGAGAGATAATGTAGATGGTCTACAGTGTACTATTTACAACTTCACATAGTTTATATAATTAATATGCACGTTGAGTGTATCATGCTAGTCTAATAAATATATACATCTAATTAATGAGAATCATACAAAAGCAAATAAAATAAAAATAATGACTAGACAAGCATCAAAATAAAACTGAGACACAACAATGCATCAAAGTCTGTCAATATAAATGCTTCTGTCAGAAATTCATTACTATTTTTGGAAGCTTATTGTCAAATAAATATGACTTTAGTTGAGGTATCGAGCGTACACTAATCAGCTCCTTACAATTGTTAGGCAACATGTTATAAATAATCGGAGCTATCGAAAAAAAAATACTCTGGCGCATAAGTTCTGTTCTGCCCCACTTGAGAACGTCTGTTTCTTGTGAACTTATCTGCCATTCGCGAAAATGTCAATGTCAGAATGTGATATCGAATAAAAATAGGGTTTACAACTATACTACTAAAACTTTCTTCTCTTTTGGTATATACATTAACTTATTCTGCTTATTTCTGCTGCTTGTTTTCTGTTGTTTAAATAAAATTTTAAGAGCTCAAGGACATTTCCTCTTATGTTATAAGCGTCACTCAGTATCAACGATTGGTTACCGCGAAATAATGTTTAGAGCATATAGCAGCTAGCAGGTTAGTGTTCTAGTAAGACGATAACTGATTACACAGTATAGGATGTCTTTTCGAATTACTATAACTTGCCAACTCTTATAGGAATTCAAAACTGTTCTCGCCTCTTACAATCAGAGGGGGGCATCTAGTTGGAATCGAGTCTAATATGTTCATGTGCGAACTATTTCAGTGCTTCCTGGATATATCTGCCGGCAGCTGAATTAAGCTGACTCAACATGAGGAGCATAAGGAGAGGCCTCTGCCAGCGGTGGCTACAACATGCCGAGTTTAGAACGAGCGAGCACCGTAGGTAGCGTGGCTCAATAACACAAATACTCTTGAAGAGATCCTGGTATGTAAAACAATATTATAAGCATGCACAGGATTCTGGACTTAAATGAAGGCGGTAATGTTAAATGAATTAATATACAAAGAATATTTGCAGAACAGTATTAGTTCGAATGTTATAAAACGATTGATACGTGTAAGAAACGATTGATAGGTGAAGATTCTTCTGCGACATAGTAAGAGCAGACCTTGAATCCTGTTGGAATCTTGTAGGATTGAATACAATAATGCCAATAATACATACAATATTCTAGTTAGAATTTGATAAGATGAATGCATCAGATAAGGGTAGGTTTGCATAGGCATAGGTCATCCTATTGTGAAAGCTCATACGCTGTACTGCGTCACGCGTCTGATTTTCAGAGGGGGGAATGTGACTGCTGGCCACATGCGTTATATCAATAGTTTAGAAATAACAAGTCATACGATGGCAACCACTTACGAATGCATTAATTTGTAATCTTATGGCCTGTCAGCCGACCGTAATTAAGAGCAAAAACAACGTCTTAGAAAGCTATTCGTTCATATTTTATGGGCATTCCGAGCCCCTAGCCCTTAGAATAAAAAATTTTAAGATTTTGGACAAATTCTGAGAAGGTCGGGGTGCTGCCTGCAGATGTTAGCAATAACTTAGAGCAATTTAAACCGACGTATTCTGTAGAAATTATTGAAAAGGTCGGCCTCCCGAAAATGTGCATTTGGGACAATTGACGGAAGGCTACATAAAAAAATGGTAGAATGACTCCAGCATGGACCTTTTGGTAGCGTGGGGTTTTATGAATTTTAAACGGAGAGACGGTGAAAAGGTAGTTAGTTTCTGGCCGCGACGAGCGACGGTTGAGGGTCGATCTTGAACTGCGATAGGGCGAGGGCTAGTGTCCAGGCTAGTTAATTTAGGAGATTTGGGAAGTAGCCTATGTCCTAGTATATCGCGAAGTAGTGAGTGAAATAATTACGTCAGACATAGTTGGGTTTAAGCCCAGATTAGATTAGTATAATATAATATAGAATATTAAGTGCGTGTAAGTGTTGGCGTGATTGGGTGAGTCATTTATTATAATAACTATCCCAGGCTGATGAATTTACTATAGTTCCTGTAATTAAGCAGACAGATACATGTCCCTATTTATTATAATAAATGTATTTATAGTTTGGATTCAGTACGGGTGATGCAGCAGAGAAGCTACTAATATAATTTATTCCAGACTGACTCCAGATAAACCATTTATGTGATTGTATTCAATCATTGGAGCCGTTCTGTCTTGTTTTATGTGTCCATATCCTGGTCCTTACCTTAGCGGATATTTATCAGCTTCGGTTGGCTATAGGGAAAGATCGTATGTATGGAGACAGCCCTCCGCCTAACTTGACCATGAGCTCTGATGCTCTGGACTCTAGACTCCTGACGACTACTGACTATAACAGGAGGGCAGAACCGTAATACACGCAGCTCATTTAAACCTAACTAGGCAGACCGCCTATCTAGAATCAGATTACCAGCCAAACGTTATTGATAATGTCCGCTTCCAAAAAGGTCTTGTCACAGAGCACTTGCGTGAAGATTTGATGCGCACACATCCCCAGGGAGTGGGGTAAGCTTTACTAAGTACCACTAACTGAATCAGTAGGTGTTAAAAGACACTAGGGAACGTATTTCGATAAAATCCAACCCGTCCGTTCTGTAGGACTATTTATGAATCGTCACTGTTTATCGAAACACGAGTACTACAAGATGCAATGCGTCTTTCGAATGGGGCAGATTAAGGGGATGTGAGGATGACGAGATTCCACCTCGGTGTGCAGCAGGAATAATCGCAATGAGTTCTGCTAGAGACTGAGTCTACGGTACGCTTGTACTAACTTGTGTAATACCTTAGAATTGGGACGGTTTGTCAAGGGTGTCAATCACATAATATATTTACAAGTCATAAACTCAGAACTTGTCTCCCTCGACAACAGGGAGCTTCGCAGTTCCCCTGTCCTAGGGTGGAAGGAGACATTTATTTAGTGTCTAGGGAGCGTGTTCTGTTAGAATCGTAATAGTATCCTCAGAGGTTCTATGCGTTAGGTCTAACAGAATACGTGCAACGAAGCATACGTTAATATAACGGTTCCCGGCTTCACTAAAGTGGGTATAATTCGTAGTAGATAAAGTAACGTGATCTAAAATTACTTATAAAGTGCAAGCGTAACGATCCCCCACCACGCCACATAATAAGGTTTATTACAGATGACGGAGACAGCCCGCGTACAGCATTTATATAATAGTTCTTAATATATTACATTATATAATTTTGCTTTTCCTCTCGTCTTCTTAGCGTCATATCATATCTATTATTATAAATTGCATACTTGTGTGTCCTAACTGTGAATTCCCATACTAACTTCCTCTGACCCCCTCCGGTCCTTGAACTTTATAAGCGGGAACCGGGGGATTAATTCATGGGAATTCGTTTCTTATATCGGTGGGAGGATAACCAAGTCACTCACTTCCCTCCGCGCGCCCGCGCCGTGTGGTTTGAAATTAATACGCTCCGGGTATATTTACGAATATCGCGTTCCGATTGTTAGTTTCCGGCTCGTGTTTTCATTCTAGACTGTGAAATTGTGTCTGGCTTGGTATAGTAAGTTTATTCTTAGTGTTTGTTTGGTATTTATTGTAAATCAAATAATTTCGGTGAGTACATTTATTTTCTTACTTGTGAGGGTAACGTAATTTATTTTTATTTTTTTCTCCGCGCGACGGTTTTGTTTTTTTTCTTTTCGTTAACTTAGATTTGTTTTTCTTGTTAATTAATTAGCTATGTCAACTTCCAATGACCCCCCTGATCGTGGGGGGGACATTTTCCGCAGAGATAACAAGACGTTTAGGTCGCCGCCGCAAGCATCCGCTAAGCGTTTGTTTTGTGAAATGTCTCCGACCGACAATTTAATAGATGATAGGTCGAAGCGTTTACAAACTGCACCCAATTCTCCCGAAAAGTCGCCTACATTAAATATTTCCAATCGTAGCGACGGGAACAGTAATTATTGCGATTTGATGACCGAGGCGTCTGTGTACCTGGCCAAAATCAACGAGCTGGTTAATGATAACGGTTCTCGTATAAATGTCGCGAACAAATCAGCAATTATGGATATGACTCAACGAGTTACAAGTATCGTGTCTTTGTTAGCTTTAAAATCTGCGTGTAACGAGACAAAGCTTGCTAACACCGAGCGCGAATTGGAAATAATTAAATTAAAATCCTACGCTAAAACCGTTAATGAGGACAAAAACATGTCGTACGCGGATTCTTTGAAACTGCGGTTGCCTAAAGTTACCCCGGCTATTGAATCTAGAGTACCTCTTCCTTGTCTCGTCGCCTATCCGACCCAGGAGCGATCAGCTGACTATGCGTCATCTTCCGCCACTAAACAAGCTCTTATGAAGGCGATTAGACCGAGTGACGATGGTTTTCAAATAGTCGGTATTAAAAAAACCGCCAAATCAGGCGTTGTACTGCGCGTTGCAAATGAAAACCAATTGAAAAGACTAGAATCGGTAGACGCTATAAAGTCTGCGGGTCTTCGTTTAGAAAAACCAAAAGGTCGCCGACCCCGTCTATTAGTCAAGGACATTCCCGCCTCTATGGAAGACAACAATTTTTTGCAAGCCATATACCGCCAAAATATTAAAAACGAGTTGCCAATAAAAGAAGACGACTTCATTAAATCCACGAAAATAGTCCGTAGGCGTTCTACCAATAACGGTCGTAAATGGTTAGGAATAGAGATTGAACCTGAGGTACGGAAACATCTTGTGTCTACCAAGGATAAGTTGTTTATTGACTGGGCCACGTGCCGTTTTGTTGATGATATCGAGGTAGTTCGTTGCGCGTATTGTCAGCAATTCGGTCACGTGAAAAAGCATTGCGCTAATAAATCACCAACCTGCGCTATATGTTCTGAGGCCCACGAAACCAATGTTTGTCCGCATAAGGACGATTTAAATTTTACCCCGGTTTGCGCAGCGTGTAAACGTTTTAAAAAACCTTTTGACCATCGCTGCGGGTCTGAACAGTGCGGTACCTATAAATTAAAACTCGAACAACTTATCCTACATACTAATTACTAATTAAGATGGATAGTCTAAGCATAGGGCAATTAAACCTTCACAACGATAAGGTGGCGACATCAGAGTTAGATAAATTAATTATTGACTACAACTTAGACCTTGTACTCATTCAAGAACAATATCAAAACTCAAGTTTACGTCACAGGGTAGTGCAGCTGGATTGTAGGGCGCGAGCCGGAATTTATGTTGCGCGGTCTTCTAACTTTACGGTAACGTCTATACGTGACCTCATGACGCCACACTGTGCGGTTGCTGAAGTCTCATCAGCTTCTTTTAAAGTATTCGTTGTAAGCTGTTACTTTCAATATTCAGATCCTGTTACTCCTCATATACATAATCTCCGTCATGTCTTGCGGTCACTCGCGGGCTGCAAAGTGATCGTTGGCGCGGATGTCAACGCGTCATCGTCTCTGTGGTATGGCAAGGTTCGGGCAAACGATACCGAACGACGCTGCGCTGTTGAGGATTTCATTGCTGAGATGAACCTATCGATTCATAATACCCCCGATGCACCACCTACTTTTTGCAGCCAAATAGGCGAATCTTGTATTGACGTCACACTTTCTAGTGCCGACGTACGTTTGGATAGGTGGCGTGTCCTACCGGACGCGTCTTGTAGTGATCATCGCCTGATCGTGTACGAATTTGTTCCTGGTTATATTCAGGGTCCGTCTCATATTCCTGGTAATTTCAGATATAGATGTAAAGGTGCGAACTGGGAATTTTTTGGCTCGCTTTTTGCGTGTCACGCCAAGGAGTTCACTCGGGACGGGCTGTCAGCCGAAGAAAGTGCTGACATTATGTCAGAAACCTTTACCTACTGTGCTGACATCGCCATTGGTCGTGGATCTATGACCAATATTCGTAGATGTGACTGGTGGAGTGATTATTTAGTTGAACAGCGCAAAAGATATCGCAGAGCGCGTAGACAGTTAAATAAACTCAAGAGCCGAAAGATTACTGGAGATCTTCTTACGTCCGCTTTAAATGCTTTTAGAGTTGCCAAGTCACGCTACAAAGCATCGGTGGAAAAATCTAAGGGTAACTTGTTGCGGAAAATCGTTGACAAACTTGACAGGGAGGGTCCGTGGTCTCCCTTATATCACGAATTTAAAGCTAACAGATCGGTCGACCTTGCATACGTTCAAAACATTAAGGTCAATGATAAGCATACCACGGGCATAGAGGAAACAACAAAAGTACTAATTAATACACTTATCCCTGATGATTCACTGGCTAACGATAGCGACTACCACCAACAGATTCGAGCGTGGGCTCCTGTGCCACCTGAATCACCAATGTCAGACGTACCATCTAATGACGAATTTATAAATATTGTTAGAAAACTACCGGTCAACAAATCATCAGGGGAAGATAAAATATCTAATAGGATGATTAAAGAAGCGTGTAAAACAGCGGGTGATGCCATCTTAACTGTATATAACCGATGCATTGCTGAAGGCGTTTTTCCTCGTAAATGGCGACGCGGTTTCATACGAATAATACCAAAGTGTGGTGATAAACCACCGGATGATCCGAAGTCATATCGGCCTATCACGCTTCTACCATCTTTGGGGAAACTTCTTGAGCGCCTCATCGTTCCACGGTTACTACCGAACGGTCCAAAATTTCATAGTAATCAATATGGCTTCACCATCGGTAAATCAACAGTCGACGCGGCGCTTTCTGTCAGAAGAACCGTTAACCAGTCGGAACACAAGTACGTGATTGGTATCTTTTTGGATATTTCTGGGGCTTTTGATAACGCTTGGTGGCCTATGCTGTTGTTAAAATTAAAAAACCGCGGTTGCTATAGAAACATATATAATCTCGTTTACTCGTACTTTATAAACGGTTCCGCGGTACTTAAGCTCGGTCATTTTTCTAGTACTAAAGCACTAACCATGGGATGTCCTCAGGGTTCAGTTGTCGGTCCTTATTTATGGAATTTGGGTTTTGATGATTTTCTCGCGATCCCGCTTCCTTGCGGCTGTTCACTTACTGGTTACGCGGACGATGGCCTACTGCTCATTCAATCAAGTACCCGAGCCGGACTTGAGAACTTGGCCCATACTTGCCTAAATCTAATATCTCAGTGGGGTGATCGTAACCGCCTAGCGTTTGCGCCGCATAAAACCTATCAACTTCTACTAAAAGGTAATCTTAAATCATTGCCTACTATTAAATTTAATAACGTTCCCGTTAAAAAACAGCAATCCGTATGCTACCTTGGTATGGTCTTAGAAAGGAATTTTTCATTTATCGAACATATAAAAATAGTTGGCGAAAAAGCTAAAAGGAACTTTTATGCCCTAACTAGAATATCCAAAGCAACTTGGGGTCTATCATTCCTAACTTTAAAAACTATATATGGAGCTACCTACTTAGGATGTATGTGCTACGGTGCACCTGTTTGGGCCGATAGGGCCAGCATAGGGGCGGCGCGACGTAAACTGCTTCAAAGCCAACGTTTGGCATTGATATTTTATGCAAGGCGTATAGAACAGTCAGTACTGAAGCCTTACCCGTTCTGGCAGGTGTACTTCCAGTCGATCTTGAAGTACAGCGACGTGCTTCAATGTACTACTCCGCGAGGGGGGAGGCCATGGACACTAACTTTGTTACACAACGCGACCTCAATAGAATTTCTAGATTATTTAAACCTCAGACTGACGTCTGGGAGGACCTCTTATCCGAATGGCAAAGTAGGTGGGATAATTCCATCAAGGGCCGGCACCTCCATCTGTTCTTTCCATCCGTTGGCGATCGGCTGGCTAAGACATGGCTGGAGGTTGACCACTGCGTTGCCCAATTTCTCACAGGTCATGGCAACTTTAAAAGTAAACTGTATTCTTTTAAACTTGTTCCTTCGCCTTTGTGTCAGTGTTCTACATCGAACTGTGAATTTGAACAGTCCGCACATCACATCTTGTGGGAGTGTATTCTTTGGCAGAATGAACGCAATATTATGTTGGATAGTGTACAAGTTACATCCGGAGTTGTTTATTATACGGACCTTGTTGAAACTAGAACTAATTTCCGTGCGTTCAGGCGCTTTTGCCATACCTATTATTGGAATCAATTGTAACAGCAAATACCTACTTAGGACCCATTAACTTGATCAAATGTTATTCCGTGGTGCTTGGCAATCTGGGCTTCTCCCAGTTGCAATAATGTCCCTTTGTGCCGATTGGCCTAGTTCTATTCTGTCTCCTGCTTATTATGGAGGGAAGTGGAAAAAATATCTTTTTTCTTACTCCTCCGTTATTCTTTTCTGATTAATTTCGTTGCGGGACCCAAGACAGTTGAAACATTTCTCCGGGACTCGTCGAGCTTCATTGCTCGGCGTTTTTCTGGCGGTCTCCACTGTTGATTCTGGCTTTCAGGAGTTGCAGTGGGTTGGGAACAGTGTGGCGGGTTTTGTCCCGCAGGGAGAGCCGTATTTAACTGTAATATAATCACAATTAGGAAAAACGAAAATTTTATCAGCCTAGGATAGTTTAGGTACAATTACAATACCAATGCTTTAGAACATAATTATATTCTTTTCACCGGACACTTGACAATTTGACAGGTGTGATCAGATAAAGCAAAATCAATTACATCATATTTACATTTTTTTCCCAGATTATGAGCAAAATTGTCTATCTGAGGGCACTCTGAGGGCACGGTAGTGCCCTCGCCAAGTCGAGCGCGAAGCAAACACTGCCGTACCATCTTTACCCGAACCATTTCGTTGCATTTTCAGGCCCCTAATTAAAAACCTCTGGATAATACCAAAACGCTGAAATTTTGGTCATCCAGTAAGCTGTATTTACACACTTCAAATCTAAAATTTCAAGTCTGTAGCTCATCCAGTTCTGAAGTTACGCGAAAGTAAATTTCCGTGTTTTCGACATTCACTCACTCATGATCATCAAAATAGAAGTAGTACTTCCCATAAACTCAGAGAGCTGAAATTTGGTACAGAGCCAGGGTTTAATGGTCACATAAAGGGAAAAATATAAAAACTACAATAATCGAAGATCTGAAGTACCTGGTGACCTTGATTAGAAAGCAGAAGAGCCCAACCAAACTAGTAGAGATTGACGTACCACCGTCAATAAAATATTCAGCTTGGTGGGCCACTTTTTTTTTTTTTATTATATTATAAACTAGCGCTTGACCGCAATCCTGCCTGATGGTAAGCAGTGACGCAGTCGTTGATGGTAAAGCGCACTAGTTTATTAAGAGCCTATTCACTCTAGCCTTGAAGACACTCAAATTGTAGTCCGACGGAAACACCGCCGCTGGCAAACTATTCCAGTCCCTCGATGTACGCGGTATAAAGGAGGAGGCGAAACGCTTCGTCCGGATCGTAGTGGTGTTAACAACGTAAGGGTGGAAACCAGCCGTACGACGGGTCGTCCGCTGGTGGAACGGAGATGGGGGAATTAAATCATGCAATTCCATCGCACACTCCCCGAAATGCATCCTATAGAACACCGAAAGGCTGGCTACTCTACGCCTGTGTTCTAGGCTTTGGAGACCGACTCGAGTTAGATCAGGGTCACCAATCAGCCTCTTTGCACGTCTCTCCACTGAATCCAAAGTGGCCAGGTGACACTTGGCAGCACCAGCCCAAATGTGGCTGCAGTACTCCACACACGAACGGACCTGTGCTTTGTATAACATTAGAAGCTGCCCAGGTGTGAAGTACTGCCGGACCTTCATCAACTGAAATCAAAAAAAGGAGCGGGTTCTCAATTCGTCGTAGTTTTTTTTTTATGTAGGTGTGTTCACCGATTACCTTAAGACGCCTGGATCGATTTTCAAATTTCTTTTTGTTTGAAAGGGTATACTTTCTAGGTGGTCCAATAGTTACCAGGTCAGGATCTGATGATGGAAGACCAGAGAAAGCAAGGTTAACTTTCAAAAATCGTAGGGGTGACTAGTGCATTTCTAAGTATTTTCAATAAGTATTAGAAAACACTACAATTTAATAAAGGTACGGAGTAGATCTGATGATGAAGCTGGGAGATAGTCGTGAGAACTGCTCAAAGATTCACAGCAGCTACCTTGTGTTTATGTTTGATTAATTTGTATTGATGAGAACTTTACACCTCGATGGGTTGTGACTGTCATGAAGGCTCTGATGATGAAGACAAAGGTCAGTCCCGCGTACTCCTCAACGGTTTACAGTTGTTACTTTGTGTTTGGACTTATATCATTTATATTGATGAGGACTTTGCACCCATATGGATTATAATGAAGGTCTGAAGTAGATTTGATGATGGAGTCGAGAGACAAACGAAGGAACTCCTCAGCGATTCACAGCAGCTACCTTGTGTTTGTGCCTGATTAATTTGTATTGATAAGAGCTTTATATCTAGATAAATTGGGATTGT
>JADWQK010000644.1:564098-684098 GCA_017933935.1 Sesamia nonagrioides | reverse complement strand
CTGTAAAAAAATGCCAAGCCTCGCTGGAGCTGCTGGTTTATCTCTAAAAAGTAATGAAATCTAGACAAAGCCGTGCCAAGTTGAAGATTCCTTATTGCGATTTCTTCAATATTATTATAGTTAATATTGTGTGACTTGGCCGTTGAAGGGTATACAAGGCTACAAATTCAGGTGCTCCATGACACCATTGCACCAATCTGTCGCCAGAACCTCTACCCATTGACGATAGAAAATTGCCACTTGGAAAACGTTGATTGAATAACCAGGGCTTGATAAAGTGGCGCATTTCAAAAATACTTATGTATAGACGAGCCGGAAACGAACAGCAAAAAAGTCATTTCCAGTACAGATGGACTAATAATTCATAGAAATCCGTCTGTACGTCTATTTTATATTAGATAGGTGGTCGATTTGACGCTCCCAAAAGAACAGAAGTCATCATTGTCAATGATTAATACATGTGTTGCACAATGCATTAAGTCCAATTACAAATACCAGTATGGGCTATTATTCTCACATAACAAACATAGGTAGTTATAACAGATATGACATTACGTTGTAACGTTGTGATTATTTCTTATTTTATTTATTATTTTTTGCCTTTACTAAGCATAGGGAAATGCACCTTTTTGTGGTCTATGGTTATTGATACTAATTGTCTATTACTATTTGTTTTGCTTTATCTGTGACATTTATTGTCGTTTTGACGTTTCAGTGTGACAGTTTTTTTGTCAAATTCCCAAGTTTGTGGGGAGGATTGATTTGTAATGTTGGCATTGCATTGTTTTTTTTTGTATATCAACAACGTAATGGTCGCTGCTTTCATTGTGAAAATGAATTGTCGTATTTTTTCATTAATGGATTTTTGTAGACCAAGTTATATTGTCATTGGATTTCTGCAGATTGGAATCTTGTAAGCGGGGAAATCTCCCACCGTTCAAAGGGGTAATTTGGTTTCGGGTGTTTGGCACCGAGAGAGATTCTGGACAGCCAAAGAAAAAGGAGGCGAAAATACCTGTGGAGTCACGTAGCGATCGGAAAAAAGGCTTTTCGATGTCGATAGATCTGACCGGCAGGGCGTCGGGCAGACGGCCTGGACGGGCTTAAAGAAAATAAAGGCTTCTGACACGGTGTGCTGATTTTGGGACAATCGCGGCCGTGTGGACCAGCCAGCAAGCAGCACTAGGCCCAAGCAATCCTGTGCATGTGGCTGGGTCTCCCAGGCGGAGAATTTTTCTATTGGAGCGCCGCCTGGGCGTGTCTTTTTTTATTTTTGTCATATTCTTCTACCTTCAACCCCGTTGGTTTGGAGAGGCAGGACACATGGTTTCAAGGACAAAGAAGGCCAGGAACTTCCAAGGATGTGTCGCAAGTACCCTCTTATCTCAATTTAAATAACATTCTTGTACCCGTAGAAAACTCATTTACTATTATATTACCGGTGGTGACCTTTTGTGACCTTTTCTGATATATAATTTTCCCCATTTTGGATTTGTATAATTCTGTAGTCATAGTGGATGAAATCCACAGCCTGAGTAAGCTGAGCTAGAGTTAGTGGGCAATCTGCTAGGCTACTGTTGCGCGTGAAACCTGGACGCTCCAACAGACCACTCTTGGAGCCGCTAGGATTGACCCAACCTTATTGAGGTTAACAATAAGCTATATTGTTTATTTACATTTAATAAGAGTTAAAGATAGTTTCCTGTTGTTACATATAAAAGCTTGTAATTAAAACATAGTAGTCCAACAAACTATCATTTTTTTATTTTCACACCCGATTAGCCGAACCTCTACTTTTCTCTTTTTTTTGTCAGGGAGTAAAACCCGGGCAACCTCTAATTTTACACACACTGACAAATGGCGCCCAACGTGGGGCGTATGGCTGTCTGTCTAACATATCATGAGTATGGTTGTTGAGGAACCAGTCTTGTTTCCTACGTTTTTTTTATTACCGGATCCGGGTTGTTTTATTTATTTTTGGTTTTACGTAGGATCAAGATATATTGTATTTTCAGTATTACTGAATTGTTGTTATCACTGTATCAGTGGATCGAAAGAACGCGTTCGATTTTTTTTAATTTTGGTTCCGTCAACGTTTTTTTTTCCCCTTACCACATTTTGAATTTCCGGATTGTCCTAGAAACCAGGTGGAGGTCGTGCTGCTCGAAACACATGCACGCGTATTCGAGAGAGTATATGCGACGTTTTTTTGTTTCGCTTTGCCGAATTTTTTTTTTAATTTGTACTAAAAATTTTTTTTAGTTTTCCTCATGGGATTATTGCCCTAATGAGAAATTGTTTCCCCATGCTGGCCTGGGGACAAAAGAAAATCTTAGAATGTGTCAGCTGCATCTCTTTCCGTGCAGATCGTAAGAGGCGATCGAGGGATATGGGCCGAGGAAGGAAGCTTGGTGTTGGGTTTAGTGTTTTTTTTAATGGTTTCTTCCTTGATCAAACAAGCTCAGGGTTTTGTTTTGTTCTGTTTTGTTTTTTTTTTTGGTTGGACTACTCATTGTTATGACCAATACTTATCATTAATTACCCATTAACTTCGTTTATTTAGTTCGCTGAGGGCAGCGAGCGGTTCTCCTTGGTCGAACCTTTTCCTAGGAGGGGAGGTATTGTAACGTTGTGATTATTTCTTATTTTATTTATTATTTTTTGTTAACAAAATCGCACTAACGTATAATGTTCAACGGCCAATTCACACAATATTAACTATAATAATATTGAAGAAATCGCAATGAGGAATCTTCAACTTGGCACGGCTTTGTCTAGATTTCATTACTTTTTAGAGATAAACCAGCAGCTCCAGCGAGGCTTGGCATTTTTTTACAGAATGTTTTGGGTTGGATACATGTTTTACTGGAAAGTCTAGTTGGCTGATTAATTACTAATTTAAAATTGAATTTGAGCAAAATACATTCTAGATCTAGTGTTGTATTATTTGGCTTTAGAGTGTCAACGTTAAAATCTCCGCATATCACAATATTTCGTTTGGTTTTCTTTGTCATAAGCTGGCATAATTTGTGCAGCCGCTCAAAAAATTTTGTTAAATTGTTTACATTTGGTACTCTATAAAGGCAAATCACAATGATATCAATATGAGTTAATTCGATAGCACAACATTCAAATGTGCCACTTATTGCTAAGTCCCGTACTTCAGGAATTTCCTTCCAATGGTGTCCTTTTTTTAACAAAATACATGCTCCACCTCTTTTAATACCTTTTCTACTGAAACATGTAGCTAGATCATAGTTAGCTATTGACAGATAGTGTTCGTAACCAGCCATCATGAAATGCTCAGTTATGCAAATTACGTCAATGTTAATATTCTTCACTGTGAGTTCTTCCAGACATACACAAAGTGCGTCAGATTTATTTAATAGTCCTGCAATATTTTGGTATAATATATTTATATGGTTATCATAGAAAAAACTGGGTGTCCGATTGTTCGTCATTAGTTTTTGAGTCAAAGTCAATAGTAAATAAGTCATATTTTTTTACGCCATATATAAAATTGTTAATATCATTGAAGATTGTCTGGATTCCCAAATTGTTCAGTTGTCCTGTTTGTTTCCTAAACATTGTATAATCATTTGCTAGATTCTTGTTCGAATCCAGGAAATACGCATGCTCGTGAGACATTATGTCAAGATACAGTAAATTATTAAAGTGTTCTACTCTCCAATTGTACATGCTTGTATTGTAATTATATCTATACGTCGGCGTGCAGACTATTATGTTCGTATGGTTTACTTTTTGTTGGGTTGTTCTAATGTGGAGCGTCAGTTGAATGTAATCGTTCGTAGTTTTAAAGTCTTCCTCCCCTAACAGAATTATACAGAAGTCTTTCATAGTAAATTCTTCTAATTTAGTTTCTATATCGCCCAATAGTTGTTCTGTTTTACAGTTTGTCCGTATATAATGACATATGTTTCCCGAATGTTTGTGAAGAGTGCTTCCGGCAATATTTCTAATGTAATTTTTGTTGTTAGTGCTTAAAATACAGATTTTACTCTCTTGTTTATGTAGTACTTGTTCTGGAATTGCTTTTATACTACTAGTTGTATTTTTAATGGCAGAGGGCGTTACTACAACTGCTTTCTGATTAGATGTCAACAAAGTCTCTGTTTGTGTCTGTTTGTTATTTTTCCGAAATGTTTTAATTGGGGTTGACTTTTTGTGTTTTTTAACTGGGCTTTGTGTAAGTTCTTTGAGGAGTTTATTCTTGCTTTGTAAATCAATATTAGTTTGCTTAAGGTTATGGTTCTCCAAAGACAGTGACTCAATTTCCTGGTGTGCACTGTTCAATTCCAATAAAAGCTTGTCAATTCGTTCATTTAATTCATTTATTTTTTGTTGTTGTGCGTCATTAACATCATCACTTGATAAGTCGGGTAGACTGCTAACGGTATCTTCGAAAGTGTCATTTTGTGATTGTGTAATGTCGGTATTTGAATCCGATTTCGAACGAGTACGACGCAAAGTAATATTTTCGAAGAAATTCATAATTGGATTCTATTACTTTGTCCGAGCAAATACTAAGGAATAATGTCAGTAACAATTTATCAAATTACAAAAAGACTATGGGCCCGTGAGATTCGAACCAGCGACTAAATGCGTAGAAGTCTGTGCGTCCACCTATAGGGCTATTTGGCATCTAGTTAGGTGGTGTTAAAATGATGTATCCGTTTCTAGTGGTATGTATGTGTTAAAAAGTTCGTTATGGTATGACTCATATGATTGAATCAATATTCAAAAGTTTGACAGATTGTTGTTTTTTTTTTATTATTATTATTATCCTTTATTTCATAGTATATACATATAATAGTTGTTGTTGTTGTGTTCCACTTATTATTATTATTGATATCACTGTTATTTAAAGTTACATTGATTTTTGTGTTTCCACTATAATATTACCACTATAATGACCTTAATTAGGTTTTTAGATCACTAAAACACCGAATTTACGTAGTTTTGACAGGGCTCACTTGTTTAATAAATATTTGACTAAAACATGTTTATCAATCAGAGTTATTTTTAGATAACACTTCCACTTATTTTATATAATGTATTGTTTAATATTTACTTGAATACACTACGAAATAACTTTATTTTATATTTTTTGTCAAGATTACTGACGGAGCACAGTGTTAATTCCAACAGTGTTAGTTACATCGTTACTAGTCCATTTCTGTAATTTAAATCCACCTTTGCTTAGTAAATGTTGATTTCCTTAACTAATTTTATACCTTCTTCTACTGTTTCACAGCCGCTCATGAGATCATCCATGTAAAAGTCTTCCAGAACCTTCTTTGCAGCTTCTGGAAACTCCTCTCCATCATCAAGCGCTACCCTTTGAAGTGATTTTACCGCTAAGTATGGGGCTGATGCTGTTCCAAACGTCACAGTTACCAGCTGATATTCCTGCACCGTATCTTCAGGATTATCTCTCCACAGTATACGCTGAAACACCGCATCATCATCATGTACTCTCACTTGACGATATATTTTGATAATATCCGCAGCTATGCAAATAGGATGTACTCTCCATCGTATAATTAGATGTCGTAACTCGGGTTGTAATGTTGGACCAATCAATAATGTGTCGTTTAAGGATACGCCATTTACTTCCTTACACGACGCATCGAAAACAACTCTCACCTTTGTGGTGCTCTTATCCTCTCGTATGACCGCATGATGGGGATGATAAACAGCTTCAGACTGCCTATCATCATTCACTGCAACAGGAATCATGTGACCTAAGTGTAAGTATTCTTTGATAATTTCTGTGTATCTTTTTTTCATATCTTAATTTTTATTTAACTTTCTCTCTAACGTCTTCAATCTATTTTCAGCAATTTCTCTAGATTTGCCATACTTACATGAGGGATCTGCGTCCCGAAAAGGTAATCGGACCACGTAAAGTCCATCAGGTGTTCTACGTGTTGTACTATTAAAATATTCTTACTGTACTATTCTAATATAATACTTACTGTACTATTCTAATATAATTATCTTCAGTTAACATTTTTTTGTGGTGGAATTTCATCATAAATCCAAGCCTTATTCATTGTCATATGCATTGCCGCACCTGAATCTACATACCACCCAGAATCATAGTTGTTTGTGGCTGAAAAAACGGCTACAAAGGACTCATCACATTGTTTCTTGTTTTTCTTCACTTGGACTCAGCCAAAGACTGTAGTCTTTGGCTGTATGTCCATATTTATTACATGAATAGCACCTTGGCCCTTTTGATTGTTTATTTTGTTTGAAAGATTGCTTATTATATTTGCTCTTGGATCACGATTTTTGACTTCCTGTAACAGTTTACTTTTGATAGAATCTGCTGTTATAGCGACACCGGAGCTTTCTATAGCCATAATCATGGGTTTGTATTCGTCTGGGAGTCCAGCAAGTAATAACGTACCTAGCCACTCGTCGTCTACCTTGAACCCAATGTTCCGAAGCTTGTGCGCTGTCGTCATAATTTTGTTTACGTATTCCTCGATACTTTGACAGTTTTCAAGTGTTGTTGTTATGAGGTCTCGTAGTAATCCAACTCGACGTGTTAGGCCCGAGTCATCAAAGGCTTTGCAGAGCTTTTCCCATACTTCCTTGGCACTGTTGGCTTCCTGAACGTGGACGTAGTTTATAGGATCCACTAGAAGTATTATTTTTGACTTTGCCTTGACGTCTTTCCTTGGATCAACCTTGTCGGTGCCTGATACGCATTCCCACAACTCTTCATGCTCTAAATATGTCTTCACTGCAAATTTCCAGCATGCAAAATTATCTCTGCCAGTCAATCTTTGTAGTAGTGTCATATTATTGTTCGATCATATGATTTTCTTGAAAAATCGATGTGCCGCCGGCCTTCCGCCGGTATACAAAGTGAGGTTGCATTTAATTCCAAAACTATTCTCTGAATCCTTTTGATCTTTCAATAATACGGTATGCTGGGCACATAACCTGATAAATTAAACGAGGATTCACAGTTTTATTAAGACTTAATTGCTTAAGGGTTAACAATACGTATTACACACGAATCTCACAGAACCAGAGAGCACCGAATCACAGAGTAGTAAAAATAGACAAGTTACTTATGTAGTCCTCTATGATGCACTTTAGAAGGCGCCAAATTTAAAATATGTAACATTAGGCCTGTTGTACTGAGGATCAGCTAAAGTAATCGTATGTAAATCCACTTCTTGCAGCTCAGTTATTTTCACAACCGGGAAAAGAGTGGTTATTGAGTTCAAAACATACGCTCTAACTACCACTTCAAAGGTTGGATCAACTCTCGATTGAATCTTCAAAGATACTACTGATTTTGAAGTGATGGTAGTATCTCCGCCAACGGCTGAAATAACACTATTGTTGTGAACCTTTTTTAGGCCTAATGTTTGTACTGTGGCCTCTGTTATGAAGGAAGCTTGTGATCCTTGATCGATCAATGCTCTGATGACCTGTTTGTTTCCATATTTCAACTCAGCATTGATTAGCGCTGTGGCCAACAATACTTGACTACTATTTCCTGAACAGAAACACGAGACCATTGGTGAACTCTCATTTGATGACGATCCCGCCTCTGGTGGGGACGGGTTGATCTTTGTGCCCTATTCATTATTATGTTGTGCAACAGGTGTTGCTGAGATGTTGTTTGGGTGAAGAAGTGAGTGATGACGCCGCTTACAAACACGACAACTAGTAGGCTTTTGGCATTGTTTTACCGAATAGTTACTACCTAAGCAGTTAAAAGACATGCGATTTTTCATAACAAAGTCATGTCTTTTATCATAATCTATTTTTGCAAACTTTTTACAAAAGCATAACTTGTGATTATCAGTACAATATTCACAAGCAATACTTTGATTTTAAATATGACAGACTGTTGGTTTATGGATGTGAGGCTTATTTTGACTAGTAGTTGGTTGAAGTGACGGTTTTGACTTAGGCTCA
This sequence comes from Sesamia nonagrioides, assembly GCA_017933935.1. Classification (NCBI taxonomy): domain Eukaryota; kingdom Metazoa; phylum Arthropoda; class Insecta; order Lepidoptera; family Noctuidae; genus Sesamia; species Sesamia nonagrioides. The sequence continues at coordinate 676,130 of JADWQK010000644.1, read as the reverse complement.
ATAAACTCTAATGCTCGAAAACGATTTTCTAAGAATTTTGAAAATTGATTAAAAGTTGGCAACTCATTGGAGTTATCACTTGTGACGTGTAATTCCCATTGCTTTCGCGTTTCTGGTTCTAATTTTAGGTAACAATGTGAATAATAATAATGTCCCATGAACTCATATTAATTTCCAAATTTTTCAAAGCATGCATACATTCTGTTGTTGTGTTCAACAATTCTCTTAAAACTGTAGCTGACTCAACATTTGAATTACGTTGACTAAATAGTCTTTTTAAAATAAAAATTGACAAATAACGCTTATTATTATACCTGCATTCTAATTGTGACCAACACTGATTATAATTAGCTGTTGTTCTGCTTCCCCTGCAAGATGAGCCTTTAGATAATGAAACTTTTTTACTGAATCTAAAGATGAGTTACTATGCACCAAAGAAATAAATAAGTCACGAAAAGACGTCCATTCTGAATATTTCCCGGAGAAAGTCGATATTGTTATCTTAGGTAATCTTACAGCAGAACCAGATGACGAAGACACAGAAACCTCTTGAATTTTCTTAGAAACTCGCAATCTTTAGTTCTGACTTATAACAGGTGTAAAGTTCCTCTGTCGCCTCGTAAACCTCACTCGTAATACATTCTAAGGTTTTTATAGTTGCGCTATCTAATTCTAATATCTCGTAATGATTTTTACAAAACGCTTGCCAATCTCGTTCTAACTTTTCTAATCTTGCATCGATATAATGATAAGATAAACGATCCTTAGGTGTATTCTTGAAATTAGATCTTGATTTTTCAATAACTGTTTTTAAATTCATTTGCAAATTACCGTATCTGTCCATTGTTAAAGTAAAAATCTGAACTTAGTACAAATAGCAACACTTAACTTCTAAGGTAAAATCTCGAAAATTTTACAAGTGTTTGACCAAACTTTAATTCGGTAGGAAATCGGGCATAGATTCCACGTTCCCTCGTTTTTTCGCTTACAATTCTAAGTCCTTAACTTTATCCAAATTTTTCTAAGTCCAAGATTCATGCAGAAAACGACTAAGTCAATGGAATGTGCGGAATTTTGCAAAGTATTTGTACGAATTCTTCAATGACGTAAACAACACAAAATGTACTCACAGTTTATCTTCATCACTCACACACACACACACACTCACACTGTATTTTTACCCGACTACGGCAAAGCAAAAGGAGGGTTATGATTTTGACAGGCTATCTCTTCCCTCGTAACTTCTAAACTACTTATCAGAATTCGACAAATGACATATCATTTGAAGCGTCTTAATTGTCCGCTGGTTATAGGCTATATGGTGGTTCACAAAATCTAATGTGGCGCCCTCTAGCGGACAAAACATACAGAGTAAAAAAATAAAGTTAAGACAAATATGCCGTGTTTGGTATCATTTGAAAGCGCTTTACTTGTAGATTTTGAATATATATATATATTGCTAGCATTTGCTTGTGACCTTACCTGTATTCATGGGCTGGTTGCATATAATTCACATCTTTTTGTTCCTATCTTCTTTACTACTTATCAGAATAAGACCACTGTAGAACCATTACAAGGGCCTTCATATTCTGTTAGTTATGAGCTATAAAGCTTGTCACCAAATTTAGTATTGCGCCCTCTAGCGGACAAAAAGTACTATGTTAATATAAAATTAAATTAAATATACCGTGTGTGGTATCACATGAAAGAGCTTCACGAGTACTTTATGCTTGTACATAATTACAGGAATGCTTTAATGATGTTAAATATGAGCAACAAGCGGCCGCCAGCGACTTCGTTCGCATGGTAGTAGCTCCTATTGGTCGCAGCGTGATGTTATGTAGCCTAAAGCCTTCCTGGATTAATGGGATATCTAACGCAAAAAGAATTTTTCAAATCGGACCAGTAGTTCCAGAGATTAACGCGAACAAACAAACAAACAAACAGACTCTTCAGCTTTATATATTATGATGATGATATGATATGATATTATATAGCCCAAAGCCTTCCTGGATTAATGGGCTATCCAACGCAAAAAGAATTTTTCAAATCGGCCCAGTAGTTCCCGAGATTAGTGCGAACAAACATACATACAAACAAACTCTTCAGCTTTATATATTAGTACTAGCGGCCGCCAGCGACTTCGTTCGCGTGGAATTAGTCATGCTCAGCTCCTATTGGCAATATGTACGGCTGCGTTAGCTCCCGTTTTCGCAACATTTTTTGTTACTGCTCTGCTCCTATGGGTCATAGCGGGATGTTATATAGCCTAAAGCCTTCCTGGATGAACAGGCTATCCAACGCAAAAAGAATTTTTCAAATCAGACCAGTAGTTCCTGAGATTAGCACGCACAAACAAACAAACAAACTCTTCAGCTTTATATATTAGTATAGATAGATAAGAGTAAAGCGCGGATCACGGGAACTGTGAGCTGGGAGTAACTCCACGTGGTGAAGGAGGAAACAGTTTGATAACTAGCTAAAACTCCCATAAAAATGTCCTCTGCACTATATGCCTTCGGGCTTATGTTGTTATATGTGCGTGTAGATGTACCTAAATGATGTAATATGTCAAGTACCTAGTTTTTAGTTCATCAATTTAACTTTTGTTAATATTGTTACGGGCTAGGGGTACTTAAACGCCGGTTAAGGGTTACGAAGTTTATTAACAACGAAGGTACAGTCGATCGTAGGCAATGACAAGTAGAACGTAGCTGATGTTGTACCGAAGTCTTCCCTTGTGTCCACGAAGTCCGTGTTGTAAACACACAATAACGCTATAACAGATGTTACTTCACGTAGTATTCGAAGTTCTCGTTATAATTGTCGCAGTAGGTCTTCTTTAAGATCGCTTCTTAACTGTCGCTGTTTTCGTATCGCTAGTCGAATGTAGACTGACTGTGCGCCGGCGTCGCGGCGCTATATATAGGCCAGCTGATCGAACATTCCGGAATCCTCTAGACGTAATAATAATACTGCATAACTTCGAGGTCACCGGCCATGTAAGTACCTATGGTAATTCCCGGAAACGGGTTTCCAGAAATTTTGATGTCGACACTTTGTTGACAAAACTGTTGAGACCTGTACCATTCGATAGGCCGTCCTAAGTCTAGCAATGCGTTTTATTATTGTACCTAGAAAATGTCTAGATCTGGCGAAATAGGGCTTAAAAGTGACACACTGCATGTCACGCGATATTGAACCTTATGCCATCGACATAAGGTCCATGCGCCACAAATACACTTTACAAATACCAAAATAGTAAAAATAATAAAAAGTAATAAAACTAAAACCCAACTACGACAAAAAACGACGCTGAAAAAGTATAAAACAAGATTTTCAGAATACTGAACTGAACAAAGTTGCTAATGTAGTTGCAAGTAAATGGACACAGTAGTAATGTCATACAATACTATTCTGAAGTATGCAATATTCATTATGTAGAGATAAATTTTCATGTTTGGAAAGGCGTAGTCACACGTTGTCAAGGTGCTACGGTAGGTAGGTATATGTAACGTGTGACTACGCCTTTCCAAACATGAAAATTTATCTCTACATAGTGAATATTGTATACTTCAGAATAGTATTGTATGGCATTATTGTCAATTTACAACGAAGGCATCTTGGTAGAGTCTACTGTGTCCATTTACTTGCAACTACATTAGCAACTTTGTTCAGTTCAGTATTCTGAAAATCTTGTTTTATACTTTTTCAGCGTCGTTTTTTGTCGTAGTCGGGTTTTAGTTTTATTACTTTTTATTATGTACTCCGGACTCGTCCCGCTGCACGTCAACCTCGTGACGTCACGCTGCCGTGTTGCTGTTGATGACGTTGCTCTGCTGCTGGCCATACTTCTTCTTCTCAGGGCTGGCTGGTGACGACTGACGTCACCGGTCACGCTCCCGGCGCCACCTGATGATATTTCCCTCCTCGGGGGGAAATATCCTTCCAACACCTGAGTTGCGATCCACAACCCCTTCAGTGTTCCCTAACAACCGCTGTGGTAGACTAAGACCAAAACTTTACCACAACAGTACTCCCTAGCTAATTCCAATAATAATTATTCGATTCGACCGACCAAAATGTTCAGGAATGATCTAAGCTACGCGCTGAAGGGTCAACTAATACACGGAAGTATATGCCAGTATCAACTTTTTATTTCAAAAATATCACTGAGGTCATAAAACGACGGAGAATCTTAACACCGCGATCTAATTTTAAAGCGAATTGGTACAGCGCCATCTATCGGTCGGAATGTCAACCAAACATATTAACAGACTTTTATATTACACCAAACATGAACCTTATGGCATTGACATAAGTTACATTCGTAAAAATATGTTTGTTTAGTAAGTTTTGAATCCAATGAACAATATGCCCGACACGCGGGCATCACCCAGCGCAGGCGCAGCGGCCTTAGCCACTGCGCCCACAATGCTAATGTAGACGTGTATTTTATCCAGAGCTGATTGATACTGTGTGTGTTATAATATAAATGGGTGTCTCTGGGAGGGATGGTGGTGTAGTACCTGGAACCGTTCATCGTTGGTGTACATGAGCATGCCGGAGCTGATGATGTGCCAGTCGCGCCGCCGCACCCACGACACCTGCACACACATGAGCGTTACTCAAGCAGGGCGATAGTTAGTGACGCGCGGTGCTAGTAATAGTACTTGTACTGACGCCACGCTCGCCGAGGTTGCGCACGGGGCAGTGCAGGAAGGCCACAGCGCCGAGCTGAACCAGCACCTCCTCCTGCGTGTTGTTGATGCTGGGCTCGCGGTGCAGCGCTTCCAGCGAGCCGTACCACAGCTCGCGCCACGCCGGCACCTCCGCCACCTCCGCCAGGTCCAGGTCTTCTGCGCCTGCCGCGTCGCCTGCCCCCGCGCCCGGCGCCTCCACTGACGTGGCGTCACGATGCACGCGCCGCGCTCGCTCTACACGGACACAAGTGTGATCATCCATATGTCATCTATTGAGATAGGAGAGGTTAACATAAACTAAAAATAAAATAAATACCTCGTCACGTGAGATATAAGTACTACTTATTGTAATATTTATTTACTAAGGATGACTTAACATGACATTTTATAGAAATACCCCGGAATTACGCGATGAGTGGGACTGGGCGCTATCCGCGTAAGTCGAATTCGCGTAAGTCGGGGTACAATTTACAACGCACAAAAACACAAAATCGTAACTTATGTACCTATGCAATACACGATGTGCCTGTTGCAAACTGAACGAATAATAACGCGGGCGGGGGGGAGCCCGAAACAAACGCCGCCGCTTGACCTTGACTGCGTGGCGTAAGTCGAGGAACTTATCGTAAGTCGGGGTATTACCGTACAATATCATCTCGTTATAAATACAAATTTTATTTTTGCAATTTACAATTATGTCAAAAGAAATTACATTTAAGGGACACATTCAAAATCTTTACTCAGGTCCTCAATTCTACATATGGGTACTATAAATAATAAAAAGTTAAAAAACTAAAACCCAACTACGACAAAAAACGACGCTGAAAAAGTATAAAACAAGATTTTCAGAATACTGAACTGAACAAAGTTGCTAATATAGTTGCAAGTAAATGGACAAAGTAGACTCTACCAAGATGCTTCGTTGTAAATTGACAATAATGTCTTACGATACTATTCTGAAGTATGCAATATTCACTATTTAGAGATAAATTTTCATGTTTGGAAAACCGCAGTCACACGTTATGAAAGTGCTACGGTAGGTATATGTAACGTGTGACTACGCCTTTCCAAACATGAAAACTAGCAAAAAATTAGCAACTTTGTTTAGTGCAGTATTCTGAAAATCTTGTTTTATACTTTTTCAGCGTCGTTTTTTGTCGTAGTTGGGTTTTAGTTTTTTTTTACTTTTTATTATTTGTACTATTTTGGTGTAAAAGTGTATTTGTGGCGCATAATATTAATAAAAGTTAAATTGACGAATTAAAAACTAGGTAGTTAACATACGACATCTCTTTTGACTTATGTATCGGCGTATAGTAATATGTAGAATGTCCTATTTTACTATTTCGTAGCGCTTATAGCAACGGTTTCCCCGTATGAAGCTCCCGGTTTTTCGTAGTAGCGACGCACATTTGCGTCGATGGCACCGAATGGGTCATGAATTAGTGGATGAGGCCGTTAGTATAAATAGATTGGATGTTTTTCTAACGGTGGTAGGTCATAACATCGGCTGCCGGCAGAAGTTACCACCCACCAGACAAAGTCTTGCCGCCAAGCGATTCGTCGTGTTCCAGCATGATGTCTGGTGAAGCCGAACGGAGGACGCGTCTGAGCACTTTGTGTTGCGTTGTGTGGCGAGTACGATGCGCCAAATGTTGTTGTGTCGGGAGTTTGGTCGTGTTGGTCTTGGATTTAACATTGCATCACCTGGCTCAACTGCCGTCATCCTTGCTATTCCTAAGTTTTTTAAGTGAATAGGCTTAATAAACTAGTGCGCAGGCATCAAGGATTGCGTCACTGCTTTTCATCAGGCGGGATTGCAGTCAAGCGCTAGTTTATAATTCGAAGGATTCGTTTAGAATTCGGATTTGTTTAAAGATTTCTTAGTCTATCTAATTCTGCTAACGATCGAATGTCATGTGGATTTTTAAGTAATTTATTATGATCCAAGGCACTTATAAATAATCCCTCTGGTTTTAACTCTACTGAGAGCGACATAGGCCTGTCCTTTAGCAAACAATGACTTTCCTAGATCTGTAACTTTTTTATCTATAGTACAACCTTGTAATTTATGTACAGTACAACCCCAAGAAAGAATCTTTCAAGAAATCAAAATTTGCCCAGAACCCCTCAAGCCGTCAAATTCAGTGAGGCAAGGCTCGATTTTGATAAGTCCGTTAGTATCTGCTTTTATGGATGCGTCGTCAAATTGTATGAGAACAGCGCTTGGCTGTTCTCCTGTTCCAACTGATCGCGCCGAAGAGCAGGCCATTCGAAGGCCTTCACCACTCCCATTGCTCCGTTTACCAAACCCTGGTTTACATTCAAATTTCTACGAAGCATTACTAGGGATTATGTACAAACATAAAGTACTCGTGAAGCTCTTTCAGATGATACCAAATACGGTATATTTATTTTAATTTTGTATTAACATAGAACTTTTGTCCGCTAGAGGGCGTAATACTAAATTTGGTGACAAGCTTTATAGCTCATAACCAACAGAATATCAAGGCCCTTCTAATGGTTCTGCAGTGGTCTTATTCTGATAAGTAGTAAAGAAGCTATCTACGAACGAAAAGATGTGAATTATATGCAATCAGCCCATGAATACAGGTAAAGTCACAAGCAAATGCTAGTAATATATACATATTTAAAATGTACAAGTCAAGCCCTTTCAAATGATACCAAACACGGCATATTTATCTCAACTTTATTTTTTTACTCTGTATATTTTGTCCGCTAGAGGGCGCCACGTTAGATTTTGTGAAACTCCATATAGCCTATAACCAGCAGACAATTAAGACGCTTCTAATGATATATCATTTATCGAATTCGAATAAGTAGTTTAGAAGTTATGAGGGAACAGATGAACATACATACATACATACATACATACATACATACATACATACATACATACATACATACATACATAGCCTGTCAAAATCATAACCCTCCTTTTGCTTTGCCGTAGTCGGGTAAATAATAATATACCAAAACACTTTTTACTGTTTTGCATAACCACCGTACGAAATCTTTAAAACCGTGAAACAAAAATATAGCCGATAGACAAATAATAATCACGAAAAAAAAAAGATGGTAGGTACACTAGGTACACTAGGTACACTAGGTACACTAGGTACACTAGGTACACTAGGTACACTAGGTACACTAGGTACACTAGGTACACTAGGTACACTAGGTACACTAGGTACACTAGGTACACTAGGTACCTGTTCATGATGAGGATGTGTGTGTGCACGAAATTAATGTTAATTTGTAAATATTAATCAAAAGTCATCGGTTTTCGTACGAAATCATTTTCAATGGCGTAATTTGTTCAGTAATTAAGTTTTTAGTACCTATCTAGTATTAAACGTTTGGGTTTTATTTTCTGACTTCATATTTTGTAAATCTTATTCCTTCGTGAAAGCCGTCATTTTGAAATCCAAGTTGGCCGACATCATATTTCATGACATTTTGACATGGGTCATCAAGAAAATGACGTAATTTTTACCCGACTACGGCAAAGCAAAAGGAGGGTTATGATTTTGACAGGCTATGTGTATGTATGTATGTATGTATGTATGTATGTATGTATGTTCATCTGTTCCCTCGTAACTTCTAAACTACTTATTCGAATTCGATAAATGACATATCATTAGAAGCGTCTTAATTGTCCGCTGGTTATAGGCTATATGGAGTTTCACAAAATCTAATGTGGCGCCCTCTAGCGGACAAAATATACAGTGTAAAAAAAAAGTTAAGATAAATATGCCGTGTTTGGTATCATTTAAAAGGGCTTTACTTTTACATTTTGAATATATATATATTACTAGCATTTGCTTGTGACTTTACCTGTATTCATCAGCTGATTGCATATAATTCACATCTTTTCGTTCATAGATAGCTTCTTTACTACTTATCAGAATAAGACCACTGCAGAACCATTACAAGGGCCTTGATATTCTGTTGGTTATGAGCTATAAAGCTTGTCACCAAATTTAGTATTACGCCCTCTAGCGGACAAAAAGCTCTATGTTAATATAAAATTAAAATAAATATACCGTATTTGGTATCATCTGAAAGAGCTTCACGAGTACTTTATGTTTGTACATAATCCCTAGTAATGCTTCGTAGAAATTTGAATGTAAACCAGGGTTTGGTAAACGGAGCGATGGGAGTGGTGAAGGCCTTCGAATGGGCTGCTCTTCGGCGCGATCAGTTGGAACAGGAAAACAGCCAAGCGCTGTTCTCATACAATTTGACGACGCATCCATAAAAGCAGATATTAACGCACTTATCAAAATCGAGCCTTGCCTCACTGAGTTTGACGGCTTGAGGGGTTCTGGGCAAATTCAGCGTAAAATGCTCCCGCTGATTCTTTCTTGGGGTTGTACTGTACATAAATTACAAGGTTGTACTCTAGATAAAAAAGTTACAGATCTAGGAAATTCATTGTTAGCTAAAGGATAGGCCTATGTCGCTCTCAGTAGTGTCAAAATCATAGAGGGATTATTTATAAGTGCCTTGGATCATAATAAATTACTTAAAAATCCACATGACAGTCGATCGTTAGCAGAATTAGATAGATTAAGAAATCTTCCCAGGTCCTCTTAATATATGTTTTTTTTTTTTAATAATTATAAACTAACGTTTGACTACAATCCCGCCTGATGGTAAGCAGTGACGCAATCGTTGATGGTAAAGCGCACTAGTTTATTAAGCCTATTCACTTAAAAAACTTAGGAATAGCAAGGATGACGGCAGTTGAGCCAGGTGATGCAATGTTAAACCCAAGACCAACCCGACCAACGATGCTGCGCCAGAGGGAGATTGATCTGGAGACTCTCCACGACCAAACTCCCGACACAACAACATTTGGCGCATCGTACTCGCCACACAACGCAACACAACTGCTCAGACGCGTCCTCCGTACGGCTTCACCAGACATTATGCTGGAACACGACGAATCGCTTGGCGGCAAGACTTTGTCTGGTGGGTGGTAACTTCTGCCGGCAGCCGATGTTATGGCCTACCACCGTTAGAAAAACATCCAATCTATTTATACTAACGACCTCATCCACTAATTCATGACCCATTCGGTGCCATCGACGCAAATGTGCGTCGCTACTACTAAAAACCGGGAGCTTCATACGAGGAAACCGTTGCTATACGCGCTACGATCCAAGCGCTACGAAATAGTAAAATAGGACATCTCTACATATTACTAGACGCCGATACATAAGTCAAAAGAGATGTCGTATGTTATCTACCTAGTTTTTAGTTCGTCAATTTAACTTTTGTTAATATTATGTGCCACAAATTCACTTTAACACCAAAATAGTACAAATAATAAAAAGTAAAAAAACTAAAACCCAACTACGACAAAAAACGACGCTGAAAAATTATAAAACAAGATTTTCAGAATACTGAACTGGACAAAGTTGCTAATATAGTTGCAAGTAAATGGACACAGTAGACTCTACCAAGATGTTCAAATACAATACTATTCTGAAGTATGCAATATTCACTATGTAGAGATAAATTTTCATATTTGGAAAGGCGTAGTCACACGTTACATATACCTACCTACCGTAGCACTTTGATAACGTGTGACTGCGGTTTTCCAAATATGAAAATTTATCTCTACATAGTGAATATTGCATACTTCAGAATAGTATTGTAAGACATTATTGTCAATTTTTAATTTTTACTTTTTATTATTAAGCTATTGCATTGCTTCTATCGCTTTATCAAAGTCGAACATAAAACATTGAATATAGTTTATTAGCTAAATCGCCACCATTTTTCGCAGTCTTGTTATAGTTACTGGTAAAAATATATAAATTAAAAAAAAAATACCGAAGAAAAAAAATTAAGAAAAGAAATACTGCATAAATAAAATAAATGAATAATAAAGTTGATAAAAATGCTAAACAAATGCAATATCTTTACCGCGGCAGTCCCCGAGTGCCACACGTCTTTACCGCGGCAGTCCCCGAGTGCCACACGTCTTTACCGCGGCAGTCCCCGAGTGCCACACGTCTTTACCGCGGCAGTCCCCGAGTGCCACACGTCTTTACCGCGGCAGTCCCCGAGTGCCAGTACACGTCTTGTTTTTTATTTCAGTAACAACGATTCGGATACACGGACTTCTTTCGGATGTAAAGCCTTTGAAGTTACAGAGTGATCAGTTCGGTCGCACTATCCGCACTGGCCGGTGGCCCGCGCCGCCTCGCCTTCACGCCGCGGTCGGCACGAGCACGAGCCGGTGTGCCACGTGTTGGGATATCTCACGCGAAGTTCATGGGACACATTATTTTGTATAAATTAAATAAGAAATATGAGCCCAACCTATGTAGGTTTTTATATCTCTTATTAGTCAAACAAACACTGAATAATTCTTTCTTGATAGTTTGGTCATTTTCTCTTAAGCGTTGACTCCCAGAATCGAAACGTTGAATCAAATAAGTATTTCATATTTTATTACTAGTTTTCCAACAATTTAAAAATTTTAAAATTCGTCTGCACAACTTAATTCAGGTATAAACAATAAGTACAGAAACAGATCTACATTTCGAATACCTGTGCTTTACATCCCAGATATGTTGGTGAATCGTTCCTCCATAAATAGTTAATCTTTGAAATAATGAAGACTGAATCGCCCTGTCGGTGAACTGTTCAATGATGAAAATATGATTGTCGGAGAAATGTTTCAGAATCTATATTTTTACCGTGACTGCACTTAGGTACACCTTGAGTTTGTAAAGAGACCTCTGCGTGAAAAAAAATACACTCAGAGAAGAACAGCTTTCCGTGTTAGAACTTTAACAGCAAAGTTACCTCGTTCAACAATGAAAATACTAAATTAGAAGTACATTAGCTTTGGAAGGAGTGTACTTCCTGAGCCCTGTGCCAGTCAAGAACAGTTTCGCTGCGGTCATTGGTAGGGTGTGGTGTCATACTAACGGCTGGCGGGCTGCGGTCCGGCGGCGGCGGCGAGCGCGGCCAGCAGCGCCACCGCGAGCGCGCGCGCCGCCCGCGCCATGCCGCGAGCACGCGGCGGCTGCCCCTCACCAGTCACCTGCACACACGGCACGGACACGTCACTACACGAGCACACCGGGGCTGCACTGCAGTCGTGCCGACTACAAGCCACCTGCTAAAATATAATACTTATTATAAAAGACATTCATTACAATAGACATGTCCACCAAAAGAAAAATATTTTTTTTAGGGAAAGAAGTTCTGTTCGATTCCACAAGGAAACCCAAGTTTGAACACGCGTTTCTTTCTGCAGATCAGTCGAATCATGAGGCCCTCATGTTTCGTATTACATATTTTATTTTATCGATTTGACGCAAATCAGTTAATATTGTGTGTTATCTATAAGCCATGCCGCTAATTCCTTTGTAGTTTGACTAGTCTATTCACTTTTGTGGGCGGTCTTCCATTTGCCTCGTTCTTCAAGTGAAAGTTTCCATCACGAAAGCGTTTAAACCAAAATCGAATGGTACGTTCATTAGTAGACCCTCTCCGAACACAACATTGATTGGGCTGTTTCTGCCGCGTTACTTTCGCGTCGGAACTCGTATTCAAAAATCATTCGAATTTACGCAGTATCTATCTTTATTGTCTAAGTTGAATAACAAAAGCAATTGTATGTCTCTATAAAAACGAATATATAAAACCAAAGAGACTTAGACACCATGATCGTGAACATTGTGTATTCGTTTTTGCCACCGACTTCCGAAATTAGTTATTTTTCACTTTGTAGTGTTTTTTTTTTTATTTGGAAGTCGGTTGTTTTTTTTATTTTTTTGAAAAAAAGTTTTTATCTTCTCTGTAATTATTAGTTTCATCACTTCCATTGTTAAGATAGCACAAAAGGGAAGAGCGAGACAGCTCCGACACAAGTAGATACTATTGTAACTCACTAGAAATGTCTCAATGTATGTATGACACAATGTATGTATGTATGACACAATGTATGTATGTATGACACAATGTATGTATGTATGACACAATGTATGTATGTATGACACAATGTATGTATGTATGACACAATGTATGTATGTATGACACAATGTATGTATGTATGACACAATGTATGTATGTATGACACAATGTATGTATGTATGACACAATGTATGTATGTATGACACAATGTATGTATGTATGACACAATGTATGTATGTATGACACAATGTATGTATGTATGACACAATGATGGATGAAACAAACATTTGTATTTTGTATTCATTTTTACTATTGAATATTTCTAACTTCTTCTTCTTCTTCCTCCCCCAAGGCTTTCCACGATGACCGGTCTTGTGCTGCCCGCATCCATCGGCTTCCCGCGACCTTCACCAGGTCATCGGTCCACCTTGTTGGGGGCCTCCCTACGCTGCGTACCCAGTACGTGTCCGCCACTCCAGAACCTTACTGCCCCATCGGCCATCGGTTTTACGAGATGTGCCGCCCACTGCCACTTAAGTTTAGTGACTCGCAGAGCTATGTCGGTGACTTTGGTTCTTCTGCGGATCTCCTCATATCTGATTCGATCACGCAGAGAAACTCCGAGCATAGCTCTTTCCATTGCCCTTTGTGTGACTCTGAGCCTTCGTATGAGGCCCATTGTGAGCGAACATGTTTCAGTTCCGTAAGTCATCACTGGCAACACACACTGGTCAAAGACTTTACTCTTGAGACACTGTGGTATCTTGGACGACTAGAAGATGTAGGGTAGCTACCCGAACCATAGCCCGAACGCTGCCCAGCTGAGCTCTTTCTCGAAGTTGGACCTACCTAGTTGGACTGTTTGTCCCAGGTATATACAATATGTTAAGAAAACCCTGTCCGACCCGTAAGGATAGTAAAGGTTAGGTAAACACATGACCAAATAACATAATATGAAATTTTACAAAATCATCATAGTAACAATACTAGTGAATTTTTAAATTATCTTTTTTTCCCGCGAATTAATTCCAACTTCCACAAAATTTGGTAATTTTTAAAAAGTGACAACATTATTTTTGGCGGTATAATTCGACCGCGTGGTGCGTGCCCTGCCCCTCTTCGCCCGCGCCTGGGTGGCCTACCGCATATGTTTTAAGTTACCTCTTTTTGCGAAATAATATTGATTTTTTTAGGGGGATTTTTTTTTTTAAGTTTAGCCCGGCTTTGTAGGCATTAGTAGAATCAGTTATCGATACCATACCATCCACCAATACCATCCGTCCACCATCTTATCTCTTCACCAACTGGGGTTGACTGGTAGAGAATGCCTAAGGCATTAAGTCCGCCCATGTACATGTCATGTGTGCGAAAGAATAAATAAATAAATACCTAACAATATCTTCCCGGATCGGACAGGGTTTTCTTTACATATTGTATACTCGTCAACAACTTCGAGTGCAGAGCAACCAACTAGAAATGGAGTGGGTGCGACATGAGAGTTCGATATGATCTTCGTCTTATCCATGTTCATTTTTAGACCCACTTGTTGGGAAGCTCTCCTGAGGTCATTGAGAATTCTGCCCAAGTCTTCCAGGGTCTCAGCCATGACCACGATATCATCTGCAAAACGGAGATTAGTGATGTACTCGACGTTGATGTTGATGCCAAGTCCTTTCCAGTCCAGGAGCTTGAAGACATCTTCCAACACAGCAGTGAACAATTTGGGAGATATGACATCTCCTTGTCTCACTCCACGCTGGAGTTGGATCGGTTTCGAGTCCTGATCCTGGAGACGGACTGACATGGTGGCATTTTTGTACAAACACTTTATAAACAAACAAAAAACAGCTAGGTATTATGTGTGACTAAAAATATACATAAGGTCATACAGAACGTATTATTATACAGAGAATCATGTAAAATTAGCGACATGCCCGAGCTAGGTTTATTAAACCTGTGTTTCAGGCGCTCACTTTACATCACAATATATCAATAAGTCCGTAAGATTCCATTATGCAACGTTATGGACTAGGAATTCAATAAACAAAAACGTTAGTTACTTATTATGCTATCTTATGTACTATTTAATTTTATATCTTATCTAACTTTTATCTGTAAACTATTTACTATCACACTATAACTTCCAGAAGCTTTTCTGTGTCTGTGTAATTGAGAATCAATAGGTATTCCGATATTACTTGACTACATTTTTTATAATTTATACTGTATATGTCTAATAGTTTGTTAAGCTTGTTATATAAGAAAGGGCCTAAAAATACATAAAATCTATAGGCATAAGCGTGTCTCGTCTGTGGTTTTGTGCAAACCATATCTTTCTCCTCCTGGTTGAAGGTACCTACTGGGTCAAACGGACGCTCAGAGTGCTGATGAAGTACGGTATGCAAGATAAATAGTTGACGTACAGTTAGAACCTTGCATTCCACATAAAGCTGGTGGGTGGGAAATCTGAAAGGACGGAAGGTTGCCACCTTTAGAATAGCTCTTTGAGCACGTTCTAGAGGCAGCAGTATGGTCTTTGCGGCACCACCCCATGAAGTAATACAGTAGGTGAAAACAGATTGGCACAAAGCTAAATAAACTTGTTTTGTTAACTGATAGTCCGCTATGTGTCGTAGGTTTTTGAAAATGTATATTAATTTACGCACTCTCGTACACAGTAACTCAATATGTTTACGGAAATTGAGATTTGTGTCAATCGTAACACCCAGATATTATAAATGGTCAGCTTTAGTTATGTTAATGTTTCTCATTGAGAATAAAATGTATTTTGTTTTTTCTACATTTAAACTTAGAAGATTTTGATGAAGCCAATCAGACACAATATTAAAGCTGTTCTGGGCATGTTTGTATGCCTCATCTTTGGATTTAGCGGAAAACACTAGAGCAGTGTCATCGGCATAAGATAGTATTATCCCATTATGTAGACCTATACTGCAAAGGTTGTTTATGTAGATTAAAAATAATGTCGGGGCCAAAATACTACCTTGCGGTATACCAAAAATACTACTTTTTATCTCAGAATTAGTGTACTGTCCTATTTTAACACATTGATAGCGGTCACTAAGATAATCAGAGAATAAAGAAAGTTGCTCTCCTCTTATACCAAGTGTTTCAAGCTTTTGCAATAATATAGAGCAAGAAATAGTGTCGAAGGCCCTAGCGAGGTCCAAAAAGATCCCTATAGTGTGAAAGCCATTATCTAAATTAGTACTTATATACTCTGTCAGCCTGTGAACTGCTTGGTTAGTTGATGTATTAGTTCTAAATCCGTATTGGTTATTGGAAAGGAATTTGTTAGTTTCTAGATATTTTATTAGTCGACTGTTTATATTTTTTTGTAAAATTTTAGACAGTCCTGTTAGTACAGAAAATACAAATCAATTATCATAATTTTAAATTATATGAAACAACAAAAAGATTTGCCGTTATTAAAGATCGAACCCACAATCGCACGCTTTTGATAGCACCATTGTTAAGTGTGGCCGCTAACTTAACTTCAAATAAAGTAACGAAATTTTGCATTACTTTAAAGAAAAACGAAGACTGCGATAAAAAAATAATGCGCTAGTGTGCTTGGCCGGTTTAGTGCAGGCGACAGTAGTCTTTAAGGTGGAATAAGACTTCTACAGCTGATAGTACTTGTGCATCTCACATGTTTTTAAGGTTTTTTTACTTTCAATTAATTTAACTTTTGTCCCATGCTATCGCAAATCGACATCGTCTCGCTGGTTATGTTGGTCCTACGCACGGAATAGTTGAATATATCTTTTCTGTGGTCCTACGATTCTATCGGTACCGCGGCCGGGCCGGCGGGCCGGAGCGCCAGGGCGGCGGAGCGGCGCGCGGGCGGCGCGGACGGAGGCTTGTGTGCATGAGCTAATGCCTGTGATTGATTACCTCTCACGCGCCGAGATTGATGAGTTTTTTACGATCCGCCGCCCGTACCTGTCGCACACACGCTTTGTACGCCTCACTCACCTCGCACTCTCACACCCTCACCCTACACGGACGTCGAGCTCACTGATGTCAACATATTTGTACCTAGTACATGTCAGTTAAATATGGTTTCCTTTGGTGTCGTTGATTCTAATCAAATTGATTGTTTTCCTGGAGATCAAGGTTTAGAAATAAAATGGCAACTTAACCACACGATCACTCTCATTTGCAAGAATAATAACATCTCGCCTACATTGACAAGTTAGGGCCACAAAATGAGTACCTACCCTGGAAGCTCGAAGCGAAGTCTTGGATTTAAGATTCCCATATAAAGTATAAGCTGCTCAATAACGCCATTGACTGCCCACAATAGGTATGTAGGTTCAACTTCAGAGAACCACGTAGACCACCTTGTAAACCCATAACACCCTTAACTGCACCCCTTCGCCATACAGTGTCTGACGCTAATTCACTTGTACCTCGCAAGTGCAAACTGTTAAACGAACGCAGCGACCTCCACGCTGACTCAATGTCGACATTTGTCAGACGTCATTAGTGTATTAGTTTAGTTCTATTGAGAATCCAGTCTAGTTAGAATATGGAGCCTATAAGTTTATTAATTTCTGAAGGGATTAGTTTTCCAAACGGTGACTTTTCTCTGACGGCACCCTCATTACGTAACACACTGTTAATATTAATTGGAATCATTTTGAAGCATATTGCTAATCCATTGCTCCATATGTTCATAAAATGAGTGCTCACAAACGTAAATAACGCAATGAATGTTGTTGATCTGTCAAAATGAAAGCGATTGCTACTGATGGCGTTTTACGTAATTACACTGCTGGTTGGAGTTGCAAAAGATCCCCAAGCACTGAAATATGCTTTTTTCCAAATCTTCTAGACCGGAAGAATCAAACACTTTGCATAAACAAAGATTTATGCAGGTTAATTAGATATCATAGACACTTCACCTATAGTAAATAGTTCGACAGTTTTTAAGTCCGTCCTTAAGCGGGTATCACCGCCACTCGTTAGTCCAATGCATTATAAGTTGAAGCTACTTTGGTTACGTGAATGGTTTCGTAAGCATTTAACCTGAAAACTTTTTCTTAATTTTCCTGATCTCTGATAGAGCAGCGGTGGCATAATGGTATCGTCCGCGATTTACAAGTTGTAGGCCGTAGGTTAGAACCCTGTCAACCATTGTGCGCATTGTACGCTTTATTTGGTCTAAATTATTTCATCACCACTGCTCTCAAAACGGTGCAGTGAAGGAGAACTTCGTGAGGCAACCGGCATGTCTTATAAGCAAAAACTTCGAAGGCATGTGACATTTATCAATCCGCACTGGGCCCGTGTAGATTACGGCCCACTTTATCTCATCGAGAGGAGGCATGTGTCCCAGGAGTGGGAACATTTAATGTTGATTAAATGTTCCTGAATGATGATTCCTGATCTCTGTCTCAATATGTCAAAAATACATCAAATTTCTCTATATTTATGAAAAGTAGGTATCTTCCCCTAGCATCCAAATATGTTTTATTTAAACCAACCATCTTCTAGATCAGAATAATCAAACACTTCGCATAAACGAAGATAGGTAGGTTAATTAGATATCATAAACACTGTAACTGATATATATATATATATATATATATATATATATATATATATATATATATATATATATATATATATGTGGCTGACATAGGCAGCTAGCGACCTCTGTTGTCGAAAGGAGGCGACAGCATCAATGAACCAGTTACGCACAATATTAGTAGTACCGCTTTTCGACACTGGAGGCGCTGTATTATGAATGAAGGCGGTCGCCATATTGATCTTGAGAACTGTAGTACCGCTATTGGCCGCCAGATGTGCTGGGTTTATGAATGAATCACGATTATTTGTCACTGAAAGTTGTAGTTTAAACCCGCCTCTCGACACTTGGGGGCGGTAATATAAACACGTTTCGAATGTTCTAGAAACTCTCAGATCCGGAAGTTTAAAATATCGGTTTCTTCCGCCCACATACTGTGGTAACGGCCCTTTTCTGCCCCGAGACGCCGTAGAGTGCGGGTGTGTTAGTTTAGTCTCGTAAAATGTAATCGTGTTTTAGATTTTAAGACTACACCGTGTCTTTACTTGACCGAACCCAAGGATTGTATACTTTTAAAACTGTACGACCACCCTTAATAGCGGCAGTACATGCGCCTATATGGAAAGTTAACAGAACCTAAACTAAGACCTATAAGCCCTACAGTCCCTACGACCCTAAGTCCTATAAGCCCTACAGCCCTGACCTACCATATAGTTCGTAATAAATAAATATATAAATAAGTGCGGGATGTCTGCACCAAGAGACCTAAGGTAACAGACGGATAGTAGGTAGGATTTCCAGGTAAGGGTGAGGGGTAAACTCACTGCCAGTCCAGCAGACTCACAGGACTGATCAGAGATGGCTAAGGGTGTCTTGGCCACAGTGAGGGGTAATGAGACCAGAATAAATTCTAATCTGATTTATTTTTACAATATTACAGCTTATATACTACTTTTTCCCAACACACACAAATACACAAACGTCTTGGTATTCCATACGTGAAATCTGCAATTTCAATAATTTTTGAAGTAGGTCGCGCGTGCGCTGCCGAAATGCTGAATCACTGTTCAAAGGTAGCATTGAACATTCTGGCGACTCTCAGGGACAGGACTGAAGTTGGTACAGCTCGACGGTCTCGTAGGGGCCGGCTTGGCCTTGTCCCGCTTGTTGTGGCTGCGCGAGCACGCTGCGTGGTATGCCGTATTGCTGCCGTGTACTCGTACGTTGTTGGTGTGTTGTGTTGGTGACGTTGGTTGTCTGCTGTGCAGGCGGTGCAGTATCCCTCCTTGCTGCATGACAATCTCGAAGTCGGTTTATTACCTTTGGAGTAAAATAATATAAGATGCATGCTAAAACTATAATTATTATTGAGGTACAGATGCTAGTTCTATACGAGTGAGATACTATCAGTAGAACGCTGACGTCTTGAATTGTAATTTTCTTTCTTTGGCCGTCACAAATAATCGATACTGTAATCGGTTTTGTTGAAATAGGTAAATAGCCAAGTATTTGGCATGTACAGTTGCTTTCATACAATATCTGTCGAAACATTGTAGGTTTATGATGTACATTTAGTCTGATTGTGATTATCAGCTTTAAAAGTTGATCAACTATGCAATTTTCATTAAATTGCATGTTCTTGACAGCTACAGGAAAGCACAGGAACTCTGTATACCTGCAACGCAAGCAGTCTCTAAATTCGTCTTCACATAATTCGAAGTAATGCTCGTTATTATAATCGAATGTCTGTTGAATCATTAAACACTCTAATGATCCGTCTGTTTTCCTCTCTGGAATCGATGTAACGTCTATGAGGGTACATTTTGTTACACCGTGTGATGCGTAGTTATCTTGTTCATCCATAGCAAGTTGTTGTAATGCACGTACCGTCAGAAAGGGGGCACTCGTTGTACCATAAGTGATTGTTGTAAGTTTGTATTCAGTAACACTATCTGTAGGTGAAAACCTCCACAATATTCTTTGATATGGAAAGTCTAAATCACAGATTTTTATAAAACGGTACATTTTAATGATGTCTGCAACAAAGGCCTCCTTATGCATCCAACATCGTAAAAGTATAGTAGATAAGTCTTGTTGTAATCGTGGGCCTTTAAACATATTGTCATTAAGGCTCATTTTCGTGCTACTTTTGCTACTTGCATCGTATACTACATGTAGTTTCGTAGTAATGTTAGGTAGGTTATCATTTGAGAACTGTCGTTCTAATTGTAAGGGTGCAGCGGCTCTTTTACGAGAGTCGCCGTTTAAGTTTAAGTTTGAGTCCTTATAAGTGAGTTGTACTGTGTAAGTACGGTCTGAGTTTCTTATTGTTGTTTCTCTGTAATAGTTTTCACAGATCTGGTCATCCTGCGAAAGTTTGTTCTTTTGAGGAATTTCTCCTAATTCCCAAAATTGTTTAAGTTGTCGTTCATCTTCTGTGCGAGATGATGCTTCGGACCCTTGGTCACACAATACTCTTAACAACTGTGGCATTCCATCGTAAGAGGTAGTTCTTACTAAGCCAGTAGCTAACAAGGTAGTATTTTTCCCATCAGAATTTGTTACTGATAAGCTTGTTGCTGAAATGTTTTTGAGTTTTTCCCCAACTTGACCTTTTGCAGTAATCTTGCTAGTGGCCGCATTACTATTATTTTCTACCTGTGTCCTAGATTGATGCAACAGTGTGTTGTGTCCCTTACGTTGGCAAATTTCGCATTGTTTATTCACCTTACTAACGCATAACTTTTGATCGTCATGATTTAAGCAACGTTTGCACATTCGTTTTCCTACATCAGCGTTGTATCGGTCGTTGACGTTCAACGCTTTGAAACTAGGGCAATCATGAATAATATGATCGTTGATTTGACATCGTTTGTATTTTTCCGAGTTTGATTTTAGTTTATTATTCAATTGTTCGTAAATACTTTGTACGTGTTGCAATCTTTCTTCGCATTTTTGAAGGTAATCGATTCCCTCGTCGTAGTATTTCTTTAAAGTACTAAAGTAGTTAGTAGTTATGTATTTATGAGTTGATAACACCTCTTGTTCCTGTAGTCGTGAATGGTTTCCTTGAACTCGCTGGAAAATTTCATCTAATGTCCGTTTTCGGTCATTGATGTATTTTTGTGTCTTCCTTGTAGCTGAGTCCTTTTTTATGTTTGTTACTATCCTTCTGATCTCGAAGTAATCAGTTTCTTGGCTCTTTAATATTTCGTTGATTTCTGGTATCTCCATAGTTTGCTTCTTTCTTTTTCTCCAAACAGTCCTAAGTACCCTAGTCTATTAGTTAAAACGTGCACTTGATGTATCTGCGCCCTCGTTATCTTGTAACTTCTCAGTCAACTGGTGAGACCCGCTTGTGGGAAGCCAGTGACCGATACGCAACGAAAGGCTTTCTGACAGAATACCCAAGTACAAAGTACTTCAATATACCAAGGAACTGGTGTTATGTTGAGTATTCCAGCCCTTAGCTCTATGAAGTGTCAGCCTATCTCCTATAATCCCTACGGGGGTAAGAGGACCGCGTGGTACAATGTTCAACTCTCGAAGGACCAAAATGTACGACCACCCTTAATAGCGGCAGTACATGCGCCTATATGGAAAGTTAACAGAACCTAAACTAAGACCTATAAGCCCTACAGTCCCTACGACCCTAAGTCCTATAAGCCCTACAGCCCTGACCTACCATATAGTTCGTAATAAATAAATATATAAATAAGTGCGGGATGTCTGCACCAAGAGACCTAAGGTAACAGACGGATAGTAGGTAGGATTTCCAGGTAAGGGTGAGGGGTAAACTCACTGCCAGTCCAGCAGACTCACAGGACTGATCAGAGATGGCTAAGGGTGTCTTGGCCACAGTGAGGGGTAATGAGACCAGAATAAATTCTAATCTGATTTATTTTTACAATATTACAGCTTATATACTACTTTTTCCCAACACACACAAATACACAAACGTCTTGGTATTCCATACGTGAAATCTGCAATTTCAATAATTTTTGAAGTAGGTCGCGCGTGCGCTGCCGAAATGCTGAATCACTGTTCAAAGGTAGCATTGAACAAAAACCTGTGGAAATACCGATAATAAATCTGGTAGTAGCATCCGCCTGTTTTTCATTACTATTCAGTATTTATTCTTATTTTACAATAAGAGTCGGTCCGCTTCTGTCCTCAATAGACACTTCACCTGTAATAAATAGTTCGATAGTTTTTAAGTCTGCCCTTAAGCTGGTATCACCGCCACTCGTTAGTCCAATGCATTAAAATATTTAGATTAAATATTGAGTGAAATTTATTTTAGTGTAACTTTTTTTATTTAATTTGTGTAATAATAATAATAAAATTTATTTCGGAATTACTTCCATAATTTGTTAGTAACAATGTTCTTAGCCTATGTTCGTAATAGAAAAAAAAAAAACAATAAACAATGAAAATATTTTAGGCACTAGGTTTAGTGTGTAGGCCTATACAATGCGCTATTAGCTGTGAGTCCCATCGGCCTGCGTACGCGGCCAGGATGGCGTTGGGGCTGCCGCGCACCCGCACCATTAAAGACGCACTTCGCTTGCGTATGAATTGAACAGCTTCGGGGAGGTCAACCCTCCCTGGCGCACCCCACATTCTAACCTATATTCCTCAGACTTACTAGCCGCCCATCTAACAGCATTATTCTGGTTATTGTACCAGTACTTAAATAAATCTATAATTTCCGAGGGTAGACTAGTGTCTTGATTCATTTTTGTCCACAGCAGGTCGTACGAAACCAAGTCGAATGCCCTGGACAGGTCCAGGAAACATGCGTATACTGACGTTTTACGAGCGGTGTAATATTGCACAGTCTGCTTGAGGCACAAAATCGCACTTTCAGTGGATAGACCAGTTCGAAAACCGAACTGGCCATCGTGCAGTTTTATATGTTTTGTTAAATGGCCGTCAAGTAAACTGTCCAATACCTTCGCTATAATCGTTGCTAAGGATATAGGCCTGTAGTTGGACCCGTCCGAGACATTTCCGGTCTTGTCTTTTACAATAGGGACAACAATGGTATACACAAAGACATTAAAATTATATTTACAATAGACAGGACATCAAGAACAAAATCGTAATCCAATACTTCTGGCAAACTGGTCAAAAGTCGCTCAGTGTAGTCTGCGCGTCAAGACGTAATTTGTGTCCACCAAAAATAAATATTTTCTAAGGAAATATGTTATGTTGCGCTTTGTATTACTGTACATCTTGTTATGGTAAAACGACTGGACCTAACTTCAAAATCTTTCTATGAATTATTTATATTTCGTCTGTATTTCAAATTTAAATAAATTCTTAAATTGTTCTAGAAACTTTTCCATTATTGTAATAAGCGCCCTCTATTGTTGAGTAGTTTTACTATTTTCTTGTAGAGATGTAGTAATGTTGTTTATCGATTTAGTTATCGATAATACATATTAAGTTGAAAACATTTTGTTATATTTTATTGACATTTCAAATATAGCTAAATAAACTTAAAATATTGATATATTTCTAGTGTATTTATTATTACCTAACTCTATTTAAACAAAATCATGTCATATTAATAAACAAAATTGAATGAACAATTACTATTCATTTACCTAGGTTTTTGTTATTTTAGGTTTCCGAATAAAAATAATGTTGTAGGGGAAAAGTGGATACGATTTGTCCAGATAGACCGTAGAGAAGAAAATTGGCTTCCGTCTGCTTCGTCAAAATTATGCTCAATGCATTTTAAAAGAGAAGACATCTACTTTGGAAAGACTTGTCGATCAAATTAAAAAAAAAAAAAATCGTTACCTTGTATTAGAAATGAAACAGTAAGTTATTAATTTGTCTTTTCCACTTAACCGTAAAAATTGGGATAAAATTTACTGTTAAGTGGATAAGTACATAAATTATATAACTTATTTATAATGAAATATATTCATAAAATATGTAGGTACGTATACAATATGTCAAGAAAACCCTGTCCGACCCGTAAGGATAATAAAGGTTAGGTAAACACATGACCAAATAACATAATATGAAATTTTACATAATCATCATAGTAACAATACTAGTGAATTTTGAAATAATCTTTTTTTTCCCGCGAATTAATTCCAACTTCCCCAAAATTTGGTACTTTTAAAAAGTGACAACATTATTTTTGACGGTATAATTCGGAGCGAATAGCGATGCGACCGCGTGCCCTGCCCCCCTTCGCCCGCGCCTGTATGGCCTACCGCACATTTTTTAAGTTACCTCTTTTTGCGAAATAATACTTATTTTTTTAGGGGGATTTTTTTTTTAAGTTTTGGCCGGCTTTGTAGGCATTAGTAGAATCAGTTATCGATACCTAACAATACCTTCACGGATCGGACAGGGTTTTCTTTACATATTGTATGTAGTACAAAGATTGCGAGCTACTTTGTGATTTTTAGGATTCCGTACCTAAAAGGTAAAACGAACCCTATTCATGAGACTTCACTGTTCGTCTGTCCGTCTGTCACCAGGCTGTATCTCATAAACCGTAATAGCGAGACAGTTGAAATTTCCAGAGATTGTGTTAGTATTTCTGTTGCCGCTGTAACAACAAGTACTAAGAATAAAAATAATAAAATATTGAAGGGTCCCTTAAATATTTTATTATTTAATGGGGGCCCATACAACAAACATGATTTTTTGCCGCTTTTGCTCCATATTAATAACGGAAACAGATAGACGCTTAAAATGTTCACAGAATATTTGGTTATATATTCAAATTACAAATAAATAATGAAAATAAAATAAATACTGAAGGCGGGCTCCCATACAATAACGTGTTTTTTTTTCCGTTTTTAAAGATAATGGCGTACCATTATCTGGTAAAGGTCTTGCTCCAGCAGACTACCATTTTTGTCGTGATTTGGACAATTATCTACGTGATAAGAAGTTTTCTTCCCAGGAGGCAGTTCTGCTTTCACACAGTTTGTGTAGTCTAGATCCGATCAGAGTTCTACCGCAAAGGTATAAACGACCTTCCTATATATTGATTATAAATGAATTAGTTAAAAATTAAAAAATAAACAATTATTTACATTTTCAGTACTAATCGATAATTTTAACCTTTAACGCCTATTATATTAAAAGAATTATATAAATAAGAAACTTGTAAACTCAAAATTACCTATAATTTTTCTGCTTCTTACAATTTTTTTGTTTCAAGCTATCATAATGCGAAAAAACATCGTCGTAGTAACTTATTTGAATATTATCGATAACTTTATATCGAATTGATACAAACCCTACCACAGTTTTTTACATTGCCATTTAAAAATATTTGCAAACAAACGTGTAAAAAGAATAATTTTGCTAAAAATTAAATGCAAACGAAAATTGCAAAACAAAATGCGCTTTATGGCGTAAAAAGTCTATTACACTCAAAAATCGCAATAAACTGATTGTTATAATAATTCGTAATCATAACACATCTAAAATGCCAATAGACGGTGTCACGGAAAATTAATAGTAGCGAATAAAATTCTAAAACAGTTTTTGATGTTTGTACAAGATAAGTTTCACTTAATTTGTTTACTTTTCAATATTTATTTACCCGATTTGAACTATACTAGGGTATTAAATCGGATCTGGCAACATAGACCACACTGGACATCTACCGGGCAATAGCTGAATACATTTCATATAAACTTTTTTCGTTTTTACTATGTGATGTATCCAATTGTCGATCTAATTTTGCTACATTGTACTAGATGGCGGAACTGAGCCATGGGATCACAGTTTTTCTAAGCGATTTTGAAACATGCCCGCTCTATTTTTCTTAAATCTCTTTGGGTATACATGAGATCGTCAGGCAGGTAGGAGTGATTAATGCACAGATTAAAGAGTAGAGCCAGAACTCTAGGCAAATGTACCCCAGCATGTCGCAGGTGCTCAATGCTGAGGCCATCATGACCAGGAGATTTTCCTCTTTTCATAGATTTTATAATTACACTAGCTGACCCGGCGAACTTCGTTCCGCCTTAAAGGCAATATCACATGACTACTTTTTAAATTAGGATAATTTTAAATAAATAAATATTATTATTCAATGATTCTTTATTTGGGAGCACAATCCTGGCGGTTCTTCAGAAATTTTTAAGGCGCTGTGTTCAGTAAAAATAGGCTTCTTAAAACAATTTTTTAGCCAAATGTATACATTTCAGAGCAGCCAAAAATTTATATGTTAATCTTGATTATATGTAGCAGGAAACCATTGTTTTCAAAACACGTTTTGAATTAATTTTCTCGACAGAAAAAAATCCTAAAGTAACCCCTAAAATTGAATTTATAACAGTTGTAACTGTATTATTAATCATCAAATCTTGATAAAATTGAGAAGAGCGATGTAAAATATAATAGTAAATGAAACCATTGTTTTGTTTATCGATTTAACTAAGATATTCTAAAATAAATAATGTATTTAATGATAAATAACGTGAACGAAACGTCTCTCCATCGCGGCGTCCATTGCCTTCTCTTTCACTTCTATGCTTAGCGACAGTGACCGCTGAGGCGCAGTGCTTGTCGGACCTATGTCACTTTTTGCTTTACCCCGCACAGAAAATAATTATATTTACGTGTCTGTTTATTGATGAATAATCATATTTCGTTTTTGCCCGGGTTCAAACCCCAGGTTTACATTATATGCTTTTTGTAGATTTTAATTGAAATAAATGCTTTTTAATTTACTGTTGTATTTTTGCCGATGTTTTATTTGATTTTTTTCTGTAATTATTCTTTTTACTTTTTCGCGGCACATTTTTCTTCACCTGTATGTGTTCGGGTTCAAACCCCAGCTTTACGTTGTATGCTTTTTGTTGGATTTCTTATTTGCAATTGTTTTTTTTTAATTATTATTAATTTATCCGATTTTCTGTATTTTTGTAGTAATTGTTCCATCTTTTTAAATATATTCTTTTTGTAAGAATTATAATGCAAACTAATATTTAAAATCAATTCGTTATAATTTTCTTTCTACAAATTTCTAGAAATTAATAATAAATAATAATAATAAGCCTTTATTTAACCATGAATTTCTTAGTTCATAATATAATTTAAAAAAAGAAAAACACTAAAAATAACAGTTAATTTGATAATAGTTCAAAACAGTAAATTTAGATTTCATTTTGTTGCATTATTCATGGCCCCTTTCAGTATAGGCCTCCTCCAAGTGCCTCCATCTATTTCACTCGTACAAACCCGATTTCGATAAGAGTTGCAGTTTTGAAGAAGAAATCTTTTTTTTTTTAAATATCCGAAAATGCATTTTTTACCCGACTACGGCAAAGCAAAAGGAGGGTTATGATTTTGACAGGCTATGTATGTATGTATGTATGTATGTATGTATGTATGTATGTATGTATGTATGTATATATGTTCATCTGTTCCCTCGTAACTTCTAAACTACTTATTCGAATTCGATAAATGACATATCATTAGAAGCGTCTTAATTGTCCGCTGGTTATAGGCTATATGGAGTTTCACAAAATCTAATGTGGCGCCCTCTAGCGGACAAATTATACAGAGTAAAAAAAAAAGTTAAGATAAATATGCCGTGTTTGGTATCATTTGAAAGCGCTTTACTTGTACATTTTGAATATATATATATTGCTAGCATTTACGTGTGACTTTACCTGTATTCAAGGACTGGTTGCATATAATTCACATCTTTTCGTTCATAGCTTCTTTACTACTTATCAAAATAAGACCACTGCAGTACCATTAGAAGGGCCTTGATATTCTGTTAGTTATGAGCTATAAAGCTTGTCACCAAATTTAGTATTGCGCCCTCTAGCGGACAAAAAGTTCTATGTTAATATAAAATTAAAATTAATATACCGTGTTTGGTATCACGTGAAAGAGCTTCACGAGTGCTTTATGCTTGTACATAATTACAAGAATGCTTTAATGATGTTAAATATGAGCGATAAGAGTAAAGCGCGGGTCACAGGAACTGTGAATCGCTTTATGTAATGTAGAGCAGTGTGAACATTAATAGAATATGTAATGCACTAATGAAAACGACATAAGCTGGGAGAACTCCAAGCGGTGAAGGCGGAAGCAGTTTGATAACTGGCTAAATCTCCCATAAAAAGGCCTCTGCACTATATGCCTTCGGGCTTATGTTGTTATATGTGCGTGTAGATGTAATATGTCAAGTACCTAGTTTTTAGTTCATCAGTTTAACTTTTGTTAATAATATGCGCCACAAATACACTTTAACACCAAAATAGTAGAAATAAAAAAAAGTTAAAAAACTAAAACCCAACTACGACAAAAAACGACGCTGAAAAAGTATAAAACAAGATTTTCAGAACACTGAACTGAACAAAGTTGCTAATGTAGTTGCAAGTAAATGGACACAGGTGATGTCATACAATACTATTCTGAAGTACGCAATATTCACTATGTAGAGTTAAATTTTCATGTTTGGAAAGGCGTAGTCACACGTTACATATACCTACCTACCGTAGCACCTTGACAACGTGTGACTACGCCTTTCCAAACATGAAAATTTATCTCTACATAGTGAATATTGCATACTTCAGAATAGTATTGTATGACATTACTACTGTGTCCATTTACTTGCAACTACATTAGCAACTTTGTTCAGTTCAGTATTCTGAAAATCTTGTTTTATACTTTTTCAGCGTCGTTTTTTGTCGTAGTTGGGTTTTAGTTTTTTAACTTTTTTTTATTTTAACAGTTACTCTAAACTGCTGTTTATAAATAGTAATTTCTAGAAATGATATATTTCTAACAGTTTCATGAAAAAAGGACATACCACAAAAATTTAAGCAGAACGGACATAGCGCATTATAAAAATAAAAAAGAAAACAAAAGTAATAATAAAAAATGAAAATATGTAAAAATGTACATTTTCGAAAATCGCAAAGTAAAGTGAACGGATGTGGGATTCGAACCTGCTGCTCGTCTAATGCGAACCGGGACTGTGACGAACAGAGCCAACCATACCTCGCGGTTGGGTTGTGAAATTACCCTTCTAAATGTAGATGGAATAGAAAAGAAAAACAATAAAAATAACAGTTGATTTGATAATAGTTCAAAACAGTAAATTTAGATTTCATTTTGTTGCATTATTCATGGCCCCTTTCAGTATAGGCCTCCTCCAAGTGCCTCCATCTATTTCAATCTTTTTGTGTTGTGTTATTCTAAGCACTCGTACAAACCCGACTTCGATAAGAGTTGCAGTTTTGAAGAATAATATGGTGGATAATTTTTACCGCATTATTAATACAATAGTTAATTAACATGTACCAACTCGCAAAATATTGAGTAGGAACCGATATCCGCCATGGTACAGTCGACCGCTAATAAAGTTAGCAAAAGAGAAAAGGAAGTATCATTCAAAATGGAAGCGTTACGGAAACCCGCTTGATTATCAAACATTCTCTAGTCTACGGAAAAGAGAGCTTAAGATGCAAAAAGCCGACTATGACAAATTTATAGCATTTAGCGAGGATAATATTCGTAAGTCACCCAAATATTTTTGGTCTTTCGTGTAAAGTCTAAATTACCAAATAGCCAAATTCCCATTACAGTAAAATATAATCAACAAGTTTCTAGTTCTGGTGAAGATATTTGTAAACTTTTCAATAAGTATTTTTATTCAGTGTACGTCCATTCATCAACCTTTCCCATAAATTTTGATCAAAATAACCTCCCGTTAAACTGTCCTGTAGAAATAGGAAAATTAATCATAAATGACAACCGTATACATAAAGAGCTTAGAGGTATTGACATTAAAAAAGGAGCTGGCCATGATGGCATTCATCCACTATTTATTAGCAGATGTGCCGCTCAGCTAACTATACCACTGAGCATTATTTATTCCAAATCGTTAAGTGATGGTGTTTTTTCCAATTTTATGGAAACAGGCTTTAGTTACCCCAGTACCAAAAAATGAAAAAAGGGATGACGTGACCCAATATCGCCCTATTAGCAAACTTAATATATTTGGTAAAATACTAAAAAAAATTGTTACGTGCGAGCTCTCTCGTGTGTTACAACATCACATCTGCCCTAACCAGCATGGTTTTTGTAAGGGTCGATCTGTAGAGTCAAATTTGCTCAATTTTACTGATTACCTTGTCAATGCTATGGACAAGCGCCTTCAGGTGGACGTAGTATATACCGATTTCTCGAAGGCGTTTGACAAAATCAACCACGATTTACTTATTGAGAAGCTTTGGAGAATCGGAATACATGGTGATCTGCTTCGCTGGATAAGTTCATATATAAAAAATCGCTCTCAAGCGGTATCTTTGAAGGGTTACACATCACATTTCTTGGAAATTCCATCTGGCATTCCCCAGGGATCACACTTAGGACCATTATTATTTATTTTATATATCAATGATATCGGAAATATCCTTCAAAATTCTAACTTTCTCTTATATGCGGATGACGCTAAAATTTTTAAAATTGTTTCTGGGGTTGACTGCTGCTTGCAATTACAATCTGACCTTAATAGACTATTTAGTTATTGCTCTAAGAACCAACTTTACCTAAATTTTGAGAAGTGCTCTGTTATCACGTATACACGAAATCGTAAACCTATAGACTATAATTATCATATAAATGACAATCGCCTTAATCGAGTCTATTCGATTCGCGATTTGGGTGTTTTAATTGACTCGCAACTTTCGTTTAACTTACATATTGATAATATAATTAAGAAATCGTATCGACAGCTTGGCTTCATTACAAGGATCTCCAAGCCGTTTAAACGAGCTTGTACCTTAAAACTGCTTTACTTTAGTTTCGTGCGTTCTATCTTGGATTTTGCATGTATTATCTGGAACCCATTCTATGCATGTCATTCCTCTCGAATTGAAAAAATTCAAAAGAAATTTGTCAGAAGTCTAGACTATCGTTGCAACCACCCTCATATATCTTACGAGACCTCGTTGAAACGTTATGGATTATCTTTGCTCTCCGACCGAAGAAAATTTTTTGATCAAACGTTTCTTTTCAAAATCATCAATAGTCACATTGATTCACCCTCGCTATTAGAAAAAATATGTCTAAGAGTACCCCGATGTAATTCTCGCTTACGAACATTGTTTTCCGTGCCCTCTTATAGAACCATATACACTAGTAACAATTTTTTTAAGCGCAGTGTTAGCACTTATAATGAGGAATTTAATGACTTGGACATTTTTAACACTAGTTTATGTGTCTATAAATCTAAAATTAAGAACAAATATCAAATATTGTAAACTTTAGCAGTAAAATACCCATATCGGATACATTTTGAACCCTCATTTGTGCATTCCATGTTGTTGTAAAGGTCTTCTGTTGTTTCTTTTTCTTTTGTTACTATTAATATTTTTAACTTTACTTGCAACTACAGAATAGGCTACTTAAAATTGGTGCCTGCATCCTGTTATAATATTAATGTTATGGAACTCTAAGTCCATATGTATCTAATTGAATTGTAATCATTGATTTGTAAGAGACTGTTTCCTAAATAAAATAAAATAAAAAATAAAAAAAATCTTTTATTTTTTTAAATATCCGAAAATGCATTTTTTTTAACAGTTACTCTAAACAGCTGTTTATAAATAGTAATTTCTAGAAATGATATATTTCTAACAGTTTCATGAAAAAAGGACATACCACAAAAATTTAAGCAGAACGGACAAAGCGCATTATAAAAATAAAAAAGAAAACAAAAGTAATAATAAAAAATGAAAATATGTAAAAAATGTACATTTTCGAAAATCGCAAGGTAAAGTGAACGGATGTGGGATTCGAACCTGCTGCTCGTCTAATGCGAACCGGGACTGTGACGAACAGAGCCAACCATGCTTCGGGGTTGGGTTGTGAAATTACCCTTCTAAATGTAGATGGAATAGAAAAGAAAAACAATAAAAATAACAGTTGATTTGATAATAGTTCAAAACAGTAAATTTAGATTTCATTTTGTTGCATTATTCATGGCCCCTTTCAGTATAGGCCTCCTCCAAGTGCCTCCATCTATTTCAATCTTTTTGTGTTGTGTTATTCTAAGCACTCGTACAAACCTGACTTCGATAAGAGTTGCAGTTTTGAAGAAAAAATCTTTTATTTTTTTAAATATCCGAAAATGCATTTTTTTTAACAGTTACTCTAAACAGCTGTTTATAAATAGTAATTTCTAGAAATGATATATTTCTAACAGTTTCATGAAAAAAGGACATAACACAAAAAATTTAAGCAGAACGGACACAGCGCATTATAAAAATAAAAAAGAAAACAAAAGTAATAATAAAAAATGAAAATATGTATAAAATATACATTTTCGAAAATCGCAAGGTAAAGTGAACGGATGTGGGATTCGAACCTGCTGCTCGTCTAATGCGAACCGGGACTGTGACGAACAGAGCCAACCATACCTCGCGGTTGGGTTGTGAAATTACGCTTCTAAATGTAGATGGAATAGAGAATGGTTGGTATAGATTTAATAGAACGTGCGTATTTCTTGATGCACGACGCCTCACGAGTCACGCATCGATGTACTCGCGCGGAGCGCCCCGCGCCCCGCAGTGGGCGGGGCTAGTCGTGTCCCACTTCGTCTGCTTCACCCCCTCAAATACCTAAAAGTTTGCTATTCACAGCGTCTTAATGTGCTACAATACTCGGAAACAACATCCATTGGCCCAATGCGAACGTCATTGCGCTATATTTTTTTTTTTTTTTTTTTTTACGGACAAATCACACAGATTGAGCTAGCCCCAAAGTAAGTTCGAGACTTGTGTTATGGGGTACTAACTCAACGATACTATATTTTATAATAGATACATATATATATAAACATCCAAGACCCAGGCCTATCAGGAAAAGGTCGTTTCCCATCATGACCTGGCCGGGGATCGAACCCGGGGCCTCCACGTCGCAGGCAGGCGTGTTGACCGCTGCGCCACGGAGGACGACATATTATGAGGGAGGGCGCTATATTATTATGCGTATAGAAATGCTGCCCGATTGAAATCAGTATTTGATGAATTTCTTCTTGTGCTTCGTAAATTATTATCTAGCGCTTGATCTCTGAGGTTTGCTCGACGATTTCGCATTGCCAACTGAGCCGTTTCATGGGCTGCCTCCCTTTGCTCTGGTGAGTGAGAAGCACGAAGTCGAGCCATACTAAGGCTGCGCTCTTCAAGTGCAATTTCTTGCTCTTCTTCAGTTCTTTTTTTTTTTGTTTTGGATGGGAAATCATCAAATGACCTCTCCCGCTCTGGGCGGAGCGGAAGGGCGTGTCAGACTTTTACCTAGACTAAAACCCACCCGTGTTCCTTCACTTGCCTGTGCAACGGCCAGTGCCATGGTTTCTTTTTTAACCAACCCGCAACCCTGTGGACTAGTCCTCGTAGACCCCGTCAAGGTGTGCTGACATCTTTTTGAGGCGCGTGTGAAACACAACGCGCCGTCAACTCGGGCCTGGTTCTTACCAGGAGGCGAGCTGCCTATCGCGCGCCGCCCGCAAGCCCGCGCCTGCGGTGGTCGGGAGTCCGATGTTGCCACCCGACCAGGGCGCTTCTTGCGGCGGTTTGAGGCGTGAGAGTAGTGGGATTTCCGCTCCCTCACGCGTTACGCCTCCTCCTTTGCCAGCATCACTGCTTCACAGAAGGAGGTGAAAGCTTGATATGGACACAATTTAATGGATGTTATTATACATATAAACGTTTCTTTTTAATTACTCTATCTATTAAAAGAAACCTCATCAAAATCTGTTTCGTAGTTTTAAAGATTTAATCATACAAAGGGACATAGGGAAAGAGAAAGTAACGTTGTTTTATAGTATGTAGTGAAGTGGTAAATGGCACAGCAATACAATATTAGAAATTTTGAAGTTGAAGTTTGCTTTGGGGCTTTTATTAAAAAAATTAAACCGGCAGAGAGTATTTATATTCCTTGCTTTAAATGAATGCATCAACATTCAACCGTTAAGATTTTTTTTTAATATGCTGAGTAGTTCAGCAGTGTGTTTGTACCATTTTTAACAAATGAACCGGTAACTTATATTTTGACTGAGTTGTTTTGTTATTCCATGTCACGTCACACGGGAACGACGCGAACAACGGGAACGGGATAAAAAGTATCCTATGTGATATGTCCTTCTCCCAGTTCTTATCTACCTCCCGACCAATTTTGAGCCATACTGGTTAAGCGGTTCTTGAGTTATAAATAGAGTAACTAACACGACTTTCATTTATATACATAGACTTCATTCAAATCAGACCAGCCCTTTAGGAGGAATTCAGTGACGTACACACGTACAGCAGATTTAGGAATATACCCATGGAAAGCATTGTCATCTACATTTGTAACAAAGATATCATACCTCTCTCTACCCCTAGAGCTCTTGTTTCAGTCTCTTAAAGTTAAATAAAAAATCTTAAATATTTATTTATTTCTATTTATTTTTTTCTCTTTTAGTTCATAAGTACAATTTTAGTAAAAAATGAAAATATTTTTTTTTATTTTTTCCCCTTTTAGTTCTTATGTACAATTTTCTTTTTAAGTAACTACAAAAATTAAAAAAAGACTATAAACTTGTCTAAAACAAAAAAAAAAAACTTGTGATTGCCCGGGCTTGAACCGAGGAACACCAGCCATCGCGAGTAGACCATACCACTATCGCCTACGCCACAGCCGCTATGTTAAGCCGCCCGAAATTAGCGTCCATATTATGCGTGAAATATTGCGAAAGAGAAAACTCGAAAATATGCGCTTCCCCAGACTTAAAACTGAGCTAGATCAATTTCTCGTCTCCAAAAACCCCCACATATTAAATTTCAGCGAAATGGTTGGGGCCGTTTCCGAGATCACATGCTTCTTCAAGCGATAAGCGCTATCTGCCGGGCTGATTTGTGAATCTAAACCATCCAGATCGCCACTCAAACGCATACAGAAAAATTCATTAAAATCGGTCGAGCCGTTTAGGAGGAGTTCAATGACATACACATGTACAGCAGAATTATATATATAAAGATTAACGTCCTTTCCAGTGTACTTTACATTCACATCTCCATGTATAGCTCCAGCATCAGGCACCGACATCATCTCAGACCGTGCACGGTTCACAAACGGCTCAACTCTGAAATGCTGCCGAAACAATCCTGCGATGGCATACGGCTCGTGTTAACCCTCGACGCTGACGGGCCGGCTCGGCTTTATATTCAATTTGTTGGTTGATTTCCAAAATTTTGAAAAGTTATTATTTGAATGGTGTCTTGCAATTATATCCATCTTAATTAGTTGTTGGTTATTTTGACACCATTTCAATTTCATCTTAAATATACGTCTAGACTCAGTCATTTCATTATAAAGCCAGCCAGAACTAGGTCTCCCATACAACAGCCAGTTCTTATAACATTGTCGAGCGTTACCGTGAGCCACCCTCACATGCTTATTCCAGCCTATAATGTGCTTCTCCCTACTGGGGTTCGATGTCACACTACAAGAAGAATTGGAGCCTTCTGTCAATATACGTACTATATTTCTATACATATCCTTAATTAAAGCTTTATGTGTATCATAGTTACACTTTTTATCAGCACAATTAGCAAATTCTGGAGGAAAATCGATAAGCCGCAAATTGGCGTGACAATAATTATGGTATACTTCAATTTGACTAGGCTGCCTTTCACCCCATATTACGTTATTTTTAAATTCATTACACATTACAATTTTAGGTTTTATTAAATTCAAATTACATGTCAATTGCATCGGATAGTGATCAGACCAGTAGGTATCAGTAATGATAGGTTCGAATTGAATAGATAACCGTTCGACTATTTCTTCTTGTAAACTAAACAGTATAAAAGCCAGTCTAGTCTTATCCAGAGTTTTTATCAAAGTAGAGGGAAGGGGAGGGGGGGGGGCATCTGCCCAGCAGTGGATCGCTATAAGCTAGATTAAATTAGAAATTGTGTCCCACTACGCTACGCTATTTTAGCAATGACAGTATTTTTTTTTATGTAGCAGTAGTAGAAGGGGTCATTACCATATCTATTACCTACAGCTGACACCGGCGGAAGGTTATTCATCAGATACTTCAGACCTTCGATTTTAGTGAAGAATGTCTTCTGACACTCTGACTTGACTTCGATTTTTGTAAGTTGAATATTTTTTGTAAAGACGGTAGGTGTATCGATCTCTAAAAGTTTGGTTGGGAGCTTTTGATATCTAATCAGGGTCATCAGATGCTCCAGATCTTAGATTACCCTAGTTTTTTTACAGTTTTCCCTGTGTTCACTGTTTTCACCGAACACCTTAGCTAGCAATATCGGCGTAACGCGTAGAACTACAATTATTAATTAATGTAATAGATATCATATTCAGTGCACTTTTGGTATCCGCGGTAGCCGGATGCATTCGAACATTTCCTAACATTTTTACTATAACTCATATATGCCCAGTGATTCGAAAACGATACAAGAGTTAGTACTTTCATAATAGCACCGTAGATCATTTAAAGCGCTGTGCTCAGTAAAAATAGGCTTCAAAAAACAGTTTTTTAGCCAAATGTATACACTTCAGAGCAGCCAAAAATTTATATGTTAATCTTGATTGTATGTAGCAGGAAACCATTGTTTTCAAAACACGTTTTGAATTAATTTTCTCGATAGAAAAATATCCTGAAGTAACCCCTAAAATTAACTGTAACTGTGTGTTAACTGTATCAAATCTTGATAAAATTGAGAAGAGCGATGTAAAATATAATAGTAAATGAAACCATTGTTTTTGTTTATCGATTTAACTAAGATATTCTAAAATAAATAATGTATTTAATGATAAATAACGTGAACGAAACGTCGCTCCATCGCGGCGTCCATTGCCTTCTCTTTCACTTCTATGCTTAGCGACAGTGACCGCTGAGGCGAGCTGCTTGATGGACCTATGTCAGTTTTTGCTTTACCTCGCACAGAAAATAATTATATTTACGTGTCTGTTTGTTGATGAATAATCATATTTCGTTTTTGCCCGGGTTCAAACCCCAGGTTTACATTATATGCTTTTTGTAGATTTTAATTGAAATAAATGCTTTTTAATTTACTGTTGTATTTTTGCCGATATTTTATTTGATTTTTTTCTGTAATTATTCTTTCTTTTTACTTTTTCGCGGCAAATTTTTCTTCACCTGTATGTGTTCGGGTTCAAACCCCAGCTTTCCGTTGTATGCTTTTTGTTGGATTTCTTATTTGCAATTGTTTTTTTTTTTTAATTATTATTAATTTAGCCGATTTTCTGTATTTTTTGTAGTAATTGTTCCATCTTTTTAAATATATTCTTTTTGTAACAATTATAATGCAAACTAATATTTAAAATCAATTCGTTATAATTTTCTTTCTACAAATTTCTAGAAATTAATAATAAATAATAATAATAATAAGCCTTTATTTAACCATGAATTTCTTAGTTCATAATATAATTTAACAAAAGAAAAACAATAAAAATAACAGTTAATTTAATAATACACACATCAAAAGTGTCTAGGGATCAAGCATTTTTATGCGGATTTCTTGAGATTGAGATGTGGCTTTGTAATAAATTTATGATTTTATAAATTTATATGGATCCTTTTTGGTGCATTTCATAATTTGAATCAGGAACTGTGAATCAAATTCGAGTAAAAGATGAAAATCAGCTGTCAATATTTTCCCTATAAAAACATACAACGCATTGAAGACATTATTAGTGCTACTGTTTCCCTACTACTGATTAAAACCAACGTTATTATGGAGCGGCGACGTCATTTAAGCAGGGAAGAAATGCTCAGAGCCGTGGGAATGATAGAAGCTGGTTCCCGGCAACGTACTGTGGCTTTAGCTCTGAATACAAGTCAGAGTGTTATCAGTCGACTTTGGACACGTTACCGAAGCACTGGTACCGTGGCTGAGCGCCATGGAGGACGGTATCGCTGCACCACACGGAGACAAGACCGATACATTCAAATCTTAACTCGAAGAGCTCCAACAATAACCGCCATGATGTTAGCCGTGAGGCTTCATCACTCTTCAGGGAACTTAATTAGCGACCAAACAGTCAGAAACCGCTTGCATGAAGTGAACCTTCATTCCCGAAGACCGCTACGGGTACCACCTATAGCAATGCACAATCGTAGGATTCGATATCAATGGGCTCTTGAACACAGAAATTGGGCAGAAGAACAATGGCGTTTCGTGTGCTTTTCTGATGAGTCTCGTTTTGGTATGAGACCGGATACAAGACGTATACGACACTGGAGAACCCCTGGACGCCAACAGCGATTAAAATCCTGCCAGGAAGTCCATCCTTATAGTGGTGGAACCATCATGGTATGGGCGGGTATTTGGATCGGCGGAAGAACTGAGTTGATTTGGATCAGAGGCAACCTCAACGCTCAAATTTATGCTGAAACGATTGTATCAGACGTCATCGTTCCTCTACAAGTGCAAATCGGTCCCTTATTTCAGTTAATGCATGATAATGCACGACCGCACACCGCAAGAGTTGTAAGACAGACTCTCGCCGCAGCTAACATCAATGTCCTGCCCTGGCCTGCTCAGTCGCCAGACTTGAACCCGATTGAGCATGCATGGGATATGCTACAGAGAAGAGCTCTGCCGAATATGGAGGGTATCCAGTCGCAAGAAGACCTTTTTTTGTTGTTGCAACGAACATGGGCGGCCATTCCACAGCGTGATTTGGATGAACTCATTTTGAGTATGCCAAACCGATGTTCTTGTGTTGTTAGTGTTCGCGGTAGAAACACGGATTATTAATTGTTTAAGTTACCCAATAAAATTTTAGAGAAAACTGTTATTTCAGTCTTTTTTTCGAACTTTTGTGTTAGTGGTTCAAATGTCAAATATCCCTTTATTAGGAAAATGGCAAATTTCTTTATTAATGCAAAGGTGACTTGGTTTATCGTTACTGTGACAAACGAAAACACTTTATTTGATGAATCCTTAAAGAAAATTTTAATTAATATCAATCAGGAGAAAAGTTATTGCAAAAATATATGTTGATCCCTAGACACTTTTGATGTGTGTAGTTCAAAACAGTAAATTTAGATTTCATTTTGTTGCATTATTCATGGCCCCTTTC
Organism: Sesamia nonagrioides; assembly: GCA_017933935.1. Classification (NCBI taxonomy): domain Eukaryota; kingdom Metazoa; phylum Arthropoda; class Insecta; order Lepidoptera; family Noctuidae; genus Sesamia; species Sesamia nonagrioides. The sequence goes on along the minus strand of JADWQK010000644.1, from coordinate 636,776 downwards.
AGTATAGGCCTCCTCCAAGTGCCTCCATCTATTTCAATCTTTTTGTGTTGTGTCATCATTCTAAGCACTCGTACAAACCCGACTTCGATAAGAGTTGCAGTTTTGAAGAAAAAATCTTTTATTTTTTTAAATATCCGAAAATGCATTTTTTTTAACAGTTACTCTAAACAGCTGTTTATAAATAGTAATTTCTAGAAATGATATATTTCTAACAGTTTCATGAAAAAAGGACATAACACAAAAAATTTAAGCAGAACGGACAAAGCGCATTATAAAAATAAAAAAGAAAACAAAAGTAATAATAAAAAATGAAAATATGTATAAAATATACATTTTCGAAAATCGCAAGACGGATGTGGGATTCGAACCTGGTGCTCGTCTAATGCGAACCGGGACTGTGACGAACAGAGCCAGTCATGCTTCGCGGTTGGGTTGTGAAATTACGCTTCTAAATGTAGATGGAATAGAGAATGGTTGGTATAGATTTAATAGAACGTGCGTATTTCTCGATGCACGACGCCTCACGCATCGATGTACTCTCGCGGAGCGCCCCGCGCCCCGCAGTGGGCGGGGCTAGTCGTGTCCCACTTCGTCTGCTTCACCCCCTCAAATACCTAAAAGTTTGCTATTCACAGCGTCTAAATAATACAATAAAATGTAAAATAATACTATCTATCGAACGGCTACATGTTGTTACGGGCTAGGGTACTAAAATGCCGGTTAAGGGTTACGAAGTTTATTGACGACGAAGGTACAGTCGATTGTAGGCAATGACAAGTAGAATGTCGCTGACGTTGCACCGAAGTCTTCCCTTATGTCCACGAAGTCCGTGTTGTAAACACACAATAACACTACAGATGTTACTTCACGTAATACTCAAAGTTCTCGTTATAGTTGTCGCAGTAGGTCTTCTTTAAGATCGCTTCTTTACTGTCGCTTGTTCTCGTATCGCTAGTCGAATTCAGACTGACTCGCGCCGGCGTCACGGCGCTATATATAGGCCAGCTGATCGAACATTCCGGATTCCTCCAGACATAATAATAATACCCCATAACTTCGAGGTCACCGGCCAAGTAAGTACCTACGATAATTCCCGGAAACGCGTTTCTAGAAATTTCGATGTCGACACTTTGTTGACAAAACTGTTGAGACCTGTACCATTCGATAGGCCATCCGAAGTCTAGCAATGCGTTTTTATATTGTACCTAGAAAATGTCTAGATCTGGGGAAATAGGGCTTAAAAGTGACACACTGCATGTCACGCGATATTGAACCTTATGCCATCGACATAAGGTCCATTCGAAACAATATGTTGGTTTTATTTGAAGCAAAGATTTTTGTTAAGCGTGGATATTTGTTTCAAATATTAAACAGGGCAAGTTGCGTTGTAGGTATTTTACGTAAAGCAATAGTCATGTCGTCTGGCAGAAAAAAGTAAGTAACAGTTTTATTACCCGACTACGGCAAAGCAAAAGGAGGGTTATGATTTAAACAGGCTATGTATGTATGTATGTATGTTCATCTGTTCCCTCGTAACTTCTAAACTACTTATTCGAATTCGATAAATGACATATCATTAGAACCGTCTTAATTGTCTGCTGGTTATAGGCTATATGGAGTTTCACAAAATCTAACGTGGCGCCCTCTAGCGGACAAAATATACAGAGTAAAAAAATAAAGTTAAGATAAATATACCGTGTTTGGTATCATTTGAAAGGGCTTAACTTGTACATTTTGAATATATATATATTACTAGCAGTTGCTTGTGACTTTACCTTTATTCATGGGCTGATTGCATATAATTCACATCTTTTCGTTCATAGATAGCTTCTTTACTACTTATCAGAATAAGACCACTGCAGAACCATTAGAAGGGCCTTGATATTCTGTTGGTTATGAGCTATAAAGCTTGTCACCAAATTTAGTATTACGCCCTCTAGCGGACAAAAAGTTCTATGTTAATACAAAATTAAAATAAATATACCGTATTTGGTATCATCTGAAAGAACTTCACGAGTACTTTATGTTTGTACATAATCCCTAGTAATGCTTCGTAGAAATTTGAATGTAAACCAGGGTTTGGTAAATGGAGCGATGGGAGTGGTGAAGGCCTTCGAATGGCCTGCTCTTCGGCGCGATCAGTTGGAACAGGAGAACAGCCAAGCGCTGTTCTCATACAATTTGACGACGCATCCATAAAAGCAGATACTAACGGACTTATCAAAATCGAGCCTTGCCTCACTGAATTTGACGGCTTGAGGGGTTCTGGGCAAATTCAGCGTAAAATGCTCCCGCTGATTCTTTCTTGGGATTGTACTGTACATAAATTACAAGGTTGTACTCTAGATAAAAAAGTTACAGATCTAGGAAAGTCATTGTTTGCTAAAGGACAGGCCTATGTCGATCTCAGTAGAGTTAAAACCATAGAGGGATTATTTATAAGTGCCTTGGATCATAATAAATTACTTAAAAATCCACATGACAGTCGATCGTTAGCAGAATTAGATAGATTAAGAAATCTTCCCAGGTCCTCTTAATATAAGTTTTTTTTTTTAATAATTATAAACTAGCGCTTGACTGCAATCCCGCCTGATGGTAAGCAGTGACGCAATCCTTGATGCCTGCGCACTAGTTTATTAAGCCTATTCACTTAAAAACTTAGGAATAGCAAGGATGACGGCAGTTGAGCCAGGTGATGCAATGTTAAATCCAAGACCAACACGACCAACCATGCTGCGCCAGAGGGAGATTGATCTGGAGACTATCCACGACCAAACTCCCGACACAACAACATTTGGCGCATCGTACTCGCCACACAACGCAACACAAAGTGCTCAGACGCGTCCTCCGTACGGCTTCACCAGACATCATGCTGGAACACGACGAATCGCTTGGCGGCAAGACTTTGTCTGGTTGGTGGTAACTTCTGCCGGCAGCCGATGTTATGGCCTACCACCGTTAGAAAAACATCCAATTTATTTATACTAACGGCCTCATCCACTAAATCATGACCCATTCGGTGCCATCGACGCAAATGTGCGTCGCTACTACGAAAAACCGGGAGCTTCATACGGGGAAACCGTTGCTATACGCGCTACGCTCCAAGCGCTACGAAATAGTAAAATAGGACATCTCTAGATATTACTATACGCCGATACATAAGTCAAAAGAGATGTCGTATGTTAACTACCTAGTTTTTAGTTCGTCAATTTAACTTTTATTAATATTATGCGCCACAAATACACTTTAACACCAAAATAGTACAAATAATAAAAAGTTAAAAAACTAAAACCCAACTACGACAAGAAACGACGCTGAAAAAGTATAAAACAAGATTTTCAGAATACTGAACTGAACAAAGATGCTAATATAGTTGCAAGTAAATGGACACAGTAGACAATTTACAACGAAGGCATCTTGGTAGACCAAGATGCCTTCGTTGTAAATTGACAATAATGTCTTACGATACTATTCTGAAATATGCAATATTCACTATTTAGAGATAAATTTTCATGTTTGGAAAGGCGTAGTCACACGTTACATATACCTACCGTAGCACTTCCATAACGTGTGACTGCGGTTTTCCAAACATGAAAATTTATCTCTAAATAGTGAATATTGCATACTTCAGAATAGTATCGTAAGACGTTATTGTCAATTTACAACGAAGGCATCTTGGTAGAGTCTACTGTGTCCATTTACTTGCAACTATATTAGCATCTTTGTTCAGTTCAGTATTCTGAAAATCTTGTTTTTCAGCGTCGTTTCTTGTCGTAGTTGGGTTTTAGTTTTTTAACTTTTTTGCGTAAAGATTTGTGCTTCTCAAAGGTTTTTAGTCAATTAAGGTAAATTATGAATAAATTCGTATATTTATAAGGAGTAAATAATAATTTATAAATACCTATACTGTCCTTATAACTATCGTGTTTCGGAAACGAAACGTCGCGTCGGCCAAATGTACAGGTGACGCTTGTACCTCCAGGTATAGATATTGTGTCGGATTCTAACTCGGGGAACGAAACAAATGTAAGTTCTGATAACTTGACACGTCGTTAACTATTGGCACTTGCTGAACTGATACTAAGTGGAAGAAATATCAGTGTTTGCAGCGAGTCTGAAGAAGAAGTTGTACACCCAAGCACGTCAAGCCAGTCTTAGTCTTTACCAACCCGTAACCTTGGCCAGCCATCGCGATCTATAGATAATCCTCCACTTCTACCTCCGCTGCCAACCCCACCAGCTAAGGCAGCTCGAAAATGGGTGAAGCGAGACTTACCCCAACATCATGATGAAAGGATCGCACCATTGCCAAGATCAGTAATTACTTTTTCCGATGCTTCAGAACCAGTTCATTTCTTTGAATTGTTTTTGAGGCATGAATTTATCATGCCCATTGTCCGTCACATACAATCGTTTTATGGCAGGGGCTGATCGATTGCGTGCAAATACCGGTACCTATCGAATAGCAATGAGGGGTGAAAAAGTGGTACATTCCCTTACTTTTCTGGTTGATAGATGTTGCGGTCACGAAAGCTACCCGGTTAGCTCGCAATTACTCAATATACGCTGTGAGTTTCGACGTAGCATTCCAGGACCTAGGTTCAAAAGTATTGAAATGATGAGCAGCATCCGGGACTTAGCAAACGGGTATCTACGAATGTACTATCAGCTGTAGAAGTCCATTCCCACCGTAAAGACTACTGTCGCCTGCGCTAAACCGGCCACGCACACTAACGCATTAAATTTAGGGCTCCGTACCTCAAAAGGAAAATCGGAACCCTTATAGGATCACTTTGCTGTCCGTCTGTCTGTCTGTCTGTCTGTCTGTCAAGACCCTTTATCTCAAGAACGCGTAAACGTATCAAGCTGAAATTCACATGAAATACTGAGGTTTATTGTCCCTTTAAGCTGTGAAAATATCAAACTTCTAAGCCAAGCCAATCAAAAGATACAGCCGATTATGTCGATATTTTCAACAAATTTTCGACACTCTCAAAGGAATCAAAACCTACAGGATACTTCCCGTAAACTCAGAATCTTAAAATTTGTCATGAAGAATTGTCTTAGAATGCTAATATTGGGAAAATTGCGAAAATCACATTTTTTTAGTTATATAATATAATAAAAATATTTTAATAAAATGAAACTTACTACTTTATTTCTCACAAAGGAATAAAGGTATCAAATTGAAATTTATACCAAATACCTAGGTCTATTGTCCCTTTAAGCAATGAAAAAATCAAACTTCTAAGTTAACGCGATCATAAGATACAGCAGTATTGTAAACCGCTACGTTTGTAAGGCGGAACCCTCGGTGTGCGATTCCGACACGCACTTCGCCGGTTTTTTTTTATCGCAGTCTTCGTCTTTCTATAAAGTAATGCAAAATTTCGTTACTTCATTTGAAGTTAAGTTGGCGGCCGCATTTAACATTGGTCTATCGCGAGCGATTGTGGGTTCGGTCCTTAATAATGGTAAATCTTTTTGTTGTTTCATTTAATTTAAAATTTTGATAACTGATTCGTATTTTAAAGTAAAAATGTTTGCAAATAATATTTAAACGATTAGGAAAATTTACTGAATATTTATACCAAAATAGGTTTTTATTATATGTTTTAGTTTACTATAGATGTAATAAATAATAAAAAAATATATAAAAATAAAACAATAAGCATATTATAATGCAATATATTATAAAGTTATATATTATTCGGTATAGATATACTTATACTAATAAATGAAACAAACGTAGAAATGGCAGCATTGTAATATTTTATATAAAAGTAATCCTTGACAAACTTATGATAGTATTGTGGTCAAAAAATATAAAAAAAACATTTTTGGTCTTTAGATATGAAAGTTATAGTATTATATGTTATCATTAAAAAGGTTATAGCTTAATTATTCATTTTCTTAAAGAAAAGAGGATTGAAGCTTAACCTGAATATTATTACAATCATAAAATAATCTATACTTAGAACACAAAACAGTGCTTATTACATTTACAATTTTTTTGCGTGTACAGCATGGTACTAGTGCTGCCATCCTGCAGTGCCTTTTTTCGGAGTTTGAAGGCATGAGATTATAATCTTCAAGCGCTTTCTTAGTTCAAAAGTAAACGAACTTATTTCTTATCGAATTCCGAAATTATTGTTTTTATAATTTACCAAAAGTAATTTGTATTGAAATTGCAAAAGGCGACATCTGTTAGCCATTAAGCCAACCGAACATATTACTGTGAGTTGGTTTGGAGTCCGTTATTACGATATATAATGATATATATTTAAAACACTTTGTAGGACACTTCTGCACTGCAGTGACGGATTAACCCGTAATCAAATTAAGCAATTGCCTAGGGCATCACGTCTGGGGGGGCACCAGAACAAGCACAAAAATGTCCATCCTGAGGGCATCACGAATCACGTCCTCACTCTCACGTCACCAAAAACCACACCAATAAAGTTCCTAGGACTAATTTGAAAATTCGCGCGTTTTAAGTTGACATAGAGTCCGACCTAGAGTCATAACCCCGCACCCGCTTGCCCACTCGCTGCCCGCTAGTGCATTCGGCAATTCGAATGTACCGGAATATGCGGTGCGACTTTGATTCTTTGGGCCGTGGAAGAATTTAGACTCCCGCGGCCCCACGCGCGCTCGTGATAGAAGAGACACCGGGGTGGTTTTAGTCAGTAAGAGTCTGACAGACCCCGTCGCCTACCCCAGGGCGGCGGACATCCATTGAGGATTTCCACACCGGAAAAAAATAAAATAAAGGTACACGTAACTGTCAACAACTTCGAGAACAGAGTCTCCAATCTTTATAGGAGTCGGTACAACATGGGCGTTAGACATGACTGGTCTTGTCCATGTTCATTTTAAGACCGACTCGCTCGAAGGCTCTACTGAGGTCTTCGAGCATTGTACTCAGGTCCTCCGTGGTCTCAGCCATGGCTACGATATCATCAGCAAACCGAAGGTGTGTCATATACTCGCTATTGACGTTGATGCCCAGTCCTTTCCAGTCCAGAACCTTGAAGACATCCTCCAATGCAGCGGTGAACAGTTTCGGGGAGATAACACCTCCCTGTCTGACACCACGCTGCAGAGGTATTGGTTTCGAGGTCTGGTCCTGTATTCGGACTGACATGGTGGCGTTTTCGTACAAACCCTTCAGCGCTTAATATACCGATAGTCTATTTGGCACCGCTGGAGAGACTGCAGTACAGCCCAGGTCTCGATCAGGTGTATAAAATAATACACGATGATAAAATTGAATCAGCTTTCCCTAATATGGAAACAGATCCCTGCGTATATTTTTATCGCTTATGATTTCAAATTGCTCAGCGGAGCGTTCTTTTACAAAATTAAAATTATTAAAAAAGGACAAAGATGATACAAGAAAGGCTCGATTGTTTATCGATATTATACATAGAGTCCGATATGATAAAAACATTACACGTTAATACTATCTTGCGTGAATCCAATGCCCGAAAAAGCCGCAAGGCGCATTTCAATAAATAAATAAATTATGCTTCAATTGGTTTTTATTGTTGTCGCGCCTACTCTACTTCTAAGGTACGTTACATCTGGGCACGCCACAATAGCGGCGGTAAGTCCCCTCTTTGAGGAGTGGCTAGAGAGACGCCACGGTGCCCTAACCTTCCGCCTGACGCAGGTCCTCACCGGACACGGTTGTTTCAGGAGGTTCCTGTTCCGTATTAGGCGGGAGGAAACGCCAGGGTGTCACCATTGTGTGGATCGCCATGAGGACACGGTGGAGCATACGGTGGAGGTCTGCCCGGCTTGGGTGGAGCACCGCCGTGTTCTCGTAGCGGCGATCGGTGGCGATCTCTCGCATCCGACCCTGGTCCAAGCCATGGTCCGGAGCGAGAGTACATGGCAGGCCGTCACCTCCTTCTGCGAAGCAGTGATGCTGGCAAAGGAGGAGGCGGAGCGGCGCGGGCCTGCGGGCGGTGAGCAGTGGGCAGCTCGCCGCCCAGTAAGGACCAGGCCCGAGTCGACGGCGCGTCGTATTTCACGTGCGCCTCAAAGAGATGTCAGCACATCGTGACGGGGTCTACGAAGACCGATGCTTCCTGGGTCAGGGTTGCGGGTTGGTTAAACAAGAAACCGTGGCCGTGGCCATCGCACAGGCAAAAGAAGAAACACGGGTGGGTTTTAGTCAGTAAAAATCTGACACGCCCTTCCGATCCGCCCAGAGCGGGAGAAGTCATTTGATGATTTCTCATCCCAACAAAAAAAAAAGAAAGAAAAACATCTCATCATCTTATTTTACAAAAAACGAATGTTTTTAGGCGGTAAAGGTTTAAAGACAGATTCTAGTTGACCTTGACATACGGATAGGGGGGCCCACAGGCGTGGATTGCTTAGGGCATCAAGTAGTCTTAATCCGTCACTGCTGCACTGTGATTGTTATAAATTGTTTTTTTTTTGTTTAGCTCGATAAGTCTCCACCAGTCTCGCCAGTTTATTTTTAAACCACAAATGCAACCTCCCTTCTTGGCAAGATTTAAAGGTTTATTTAACGGTAAATATTGTTGTTTCGTTCCACTTATCTCGACACATAAGCCACCTTCGTCCTCCAACCTCTTGACTTTGGCTTACAGTATTTCTCTAAAACAATAAAAATTTTATTACACACTTGCAACAAGCGATTGGTTTGCACCTTACCCAAATAATAATAAAAACAACTTACACAAAAGCCGGTTTCATATTATGATATTTGAGATATATTGCTGCATATGCCTGCATATTGATTAAAAAAGTAAAACTAATAACACGAACTCGTAACTATATGTTCACCAACCAACAACAGCTAAGTAATATTATTTGAGTTATCGTAGTTAATAATAGTTATTGTAGGTAGTGGAATATTTATTGTACAGTTTGTTTCAAATCTACCGTCATCTTTTTATAATGACTCTAATATAGAAAAAATCTTAAAATAAAGTATCATCGTTAAGTTGCGGATCGGTATTTTTTAGATATTTTTGTTGTCAGCATTCATAACTCACCAATAAACATTTCAAAAATATTTTGTAAGTTATTAGATTTGAACTCGAACCACCTTGAACGCCTATCAAGGCCATTAAAACACTTACTCTGAGCGTTGAAATTAGTAAGTAGTACCTAACAATCATAAGCGGGCAGCAAGTTGTCAAAGTGTATGAGTGTGTATCAAACTTTATTATAGAAGAAGGTCGTAACTACAGCTAGTATTGCTTAGCCATAGTTTTGTGAGATTGTAACTCGACTTTTGGTCTTGACTGTACCGACATCAGTAAGAAAGCCTAACGTTGAGCACATGATCGGCGACCTAGATGGCTGCGATGTAGGCACAAACAAAAAGTGACAGAGCAATAGGCATTGCAAAAGCCTAACTCTGTCACTTTTAGTCAATAATAAGAAGTGAATGTTCATTCATAATGTTTCTCTGCATTTCATTCTTAAGTTTTTAGTATGACTTCGTGTGAAAGTAAAATTTACAATAAAATAAACTCATTGTAACATATTTGTTTTAATTTCGTTACGTGAAGGATATTTGCCCATTGTTTCGTTTTCGAACATGTCTAAAATACATACCTACTAAACAAAAATATTTTTGACTAAAACTACTCAATACTATTATAAGGGTTTATTAACATAAACTTATCCTAAAATAACCAAAATCGGAATCCCAAATAGTTCTGGGCATATATGGGATAAGAACAGTTTGTGAGGTGGTCAATAAATAGTGTTCAACATAATCAAAATCAAAATCAAAGCATTTATTTCAAATAAACCAGTTACAGGCACTTTTGAATTGTCAGAAGGTCGGTCAGTCAATAAGATGAAGCTAGTCGCCCATTCCAAAGAGTAGGTACCTATGGAGAAGAACGGGCAAGAAACTCCATGGACACTCTTTTAAATTTTCAAGCTAATTTTACAAATATATGATTACATCATTCATGTTGAAATCAACCGTGTGAGAACGATGCAGAAATAAATTGTACGCCGAGAGCGTCCATTATGGAAAACACACAAAAATCAATTCAGAGATTAAAATACGCCGTGGCAGCTAAGAGATGACCAGTCCCCTCCGACGGCGTCCGTTCACGAACATGACGAATGGATCAGCATCATTCAGCTCAACCATATTGAAGGGAACCTAATGACCCAACACACACGCCACCATCAGCGAGACATTTGAGTGAGCATGACATACTCTCAACAGCCAGAGCACTATCAAGTCAATAAAAAAGACTAACCCAACAAAAAAATGCCTTACAGCACATTCGTACATTGTGCTCACACGTTTGCCATGCAATTATAAAATACTAAGAAATTGAATCTACACAATGCTAAGATAGTTTTGTCCAAGGTTCAGCAGCTCCAACAGTGTTTCCGAATACTAAGTTTAGCTCCTGTGCAGCTGTACAAGTGCCGAACACCTATCAGCAATACAATTCCGTAACGTACAATATGCTTGGCTACATAGTGTGTAATACAGGCTTTGAATTAATAACATAAACAATTACATGTTAAAACTACAAGAGGAAAAATCAGAGAACAATCAGTGTATATAATCGGACGCAGCTCAAGCCCAAGCCTTTTTGTCCTCAATATAATTGTGTAAAATGTCCGAAATAAATGAATTATTATTATTATTCTCTTTATTTTTCTATATGTACATATTGTTTTACATTTTTAAATATTTATATATAAATAAATAAAAAAAACATTTAAAAATATAAAAAAATAGTAGCCCACCGGTATCGGGAACAGGGTCCAAGCTACCGGCGGTCAGGGCTCCAGAGAGAGGAACTTCCTGACGATGCGAGCCGTGTCCAGCAGTACCGCTTTCTGAATCAAGCCTTGATCCAGCTGCCTAACGAGAGCCTCCTGAGGTGTTGGTCGAGGCTCTTGGCTATTAAGCCATTGGCTGTCACGACTATCGGTACAATGATTGCTGAATCCACTTCCCACATGTCGACAACTCGAGCCAAATCAAGATACTTGATTGGTTTATCTTTCTCAGCTTTCACGAGGTTCTCATCATGTGGAATGGTTATGTCAACAATCATTGCACGCCGCTCTGATCGATCCACCAGCACTATATCAGGCTTATTGGCAACAATAGTCCTGTCAGTGATGATGGATCGATCCCAGTACAATGTGATATGGCCATTTTCGAGAACTGGGTCGGGCATATACCTGTAGTACTGCACCTCCGATTCCACAAGGTTGTATTTAAGAGCAAGTTGCTGGTGAATTATCCTGGCTACAAGGTTGTGTCTATGCAAGTACTCTCCGTTAGCTAGACGAGAACACCCGGAAATAATGTGTCTAATTGATTCTCCCGGCCGGTGACATGCCCGACAGATGTCAACTGTGCCGTCTTTCACAATGAATCTCCGGTAATTGTTCGTCATCATAACTTCGTCCATAATTGCAAAGACAAAACCTTCGGTTTCCCCAAAGAGGTCACCGAAACGTAACCAGGCTACGGACGCTTGAAAGTCCACATCCGGCCCGTGAAGGGCTCGGAAGAAGCGTCCGTGAAGCTCTTTGCTCTTCCATACCTCCAAGCGATCATTTTATTATTATTATTATTATAAACATTTGTTTCTCCTCAACAACACAATGGAACCCTAGCTCTGTACCAAATCTCAGCTATCTGAGTTTATGGGAAGTACCTACTAGGTAGTTCTATTTTAATGATCATGAGTAAGAGAGTGTCATAATTATTCGAAACTCTGCGTTTGCTTAACCTCGGAGGCTCGGAACTAAATGATCTACAGACTTGAAATTTTTGTACTTGAATTTGTATGTACCATAACAAGATTTACAATTTGTATGGTACCATAACAAGATTTACAATACCGTAATGCGCAACTCAACGTAGGTACTTACCTATTTCATCAAAAAATAATTTCTTTTGGTCGACATAAACTTGTTGACCCGCAGGCGTACCTACCTACCACACTAGATTGAGCGACTTATGACACGGTAGGCATGTCTTGTCTATTGTAAATAATTTAATGTCTTTAGTTTGTAGGAAATAAACCATTTTGCCCAGTTGGTGCCCGGCGCGGCGGGCGAGGGATATCAATCGGCGCTAAGCGAAATAGATGGTTCGTATTTGTTTATAGGAGTCACACCAGGAGTGGTACTACCGTGACCGGTACCGCCGTGACCGGTACCACCACTACCGCCCCACACTTCAACGCTACCGTAACGCAGTTTCTGTTTATAGGAGTGACACCGTGACCGGCACCACTGCTGCCGCCCCACACTTCAACGCTACCGTAACGCAGTTTCTGTTTATAGGAGTGACACCGTGAGCGGTACCACCGTGACCGGTACCACCACTGCCGCCCCACGCTTCAACGCTACCGTAACGCAGTTTCTGTTTATAGGAGTGGCACCGTGAGCGGTACCATTGTGACCGGTACCACCGCTACCGCCCCGCAGCTTCAACGCTACCATAACGCAGTTACTGTTTATAGGAGTGACACCGTCTGAGCGGTACCACCGCGACCGGTACCACCGTGAACGGTACCACCGTGACCGGTACCACCGCTACCGCCCCGCAGCTTCAACGCTACCATAACGCAGTTACTGTTTATAGGAGTGACACCGTCTGAGCGGTACCACCGCGACCGGTACCACCGTGAACGGTACCACCGTGACCGGTACCACCGCTACCGCCCCGCAGCTTCAACGCTACCATTGTTGGGAAACCAACATTAACCTTTTAATTTTCTATTGTGTTTATGTGTGGCAACATTTAATATATATTTATGTATGGCAACATGGTGTTTTGTCTGTCATATCTCTCTTGTGTCAAGTTCTGAATAAACCGCACGTCTTGTATCGTAGCTCATAATTTATCAATTAACCAGTGCAACTACAGTCCAATAAACTATACATCGAAGCTTCAAAATCCTTCATGGTCCTTCGAACAGTAATAGAAACGGCGAGTTCTGTGTAGGAGTGGTGTGCAGCAAATTTCAAGTCGTGTCCGTCACGTGCCTGTGCGCGTCGGTGCGGGAAGGCGCCATCACAAGCCACCAGAGAATCTGCGTGCAGCGTGTTGGTAAAAAGAACCTATACAAACGCCAAGAGCAGCATACATCTGGCTATCCAAGCTACCAGATTTTCATGGTTCTATAAACCAATTTTTTCTATACAAAATTTCATCTTGTAACGCCATTTTCCAAAGGTACATTTCCATTGGTGCATTCAAAATTTCGCGCCACGTAAGACATCACTTAGCTTGCGCGATACGTTCAAATACGCTACCGTTTCGTTCGTGTCGACATGTGATTGGTGCAGAATAGTTGCCGCGTTTGCCGCCGCAAGGAGCTGGCGCTAGCGCTGCTTGCCTACGTGACCTGCTGTGAGCATATTAGCGGGCGCTTGCGTAAGCAAAAGTGCAGAGTAATATCACTAATTCAATAACTTTAAATTTAACTAGTGTTTTCTTTAAACGTAAAACTATACAGTTGGAACGATGTCGAAAGAAAAAGATGCGTACAAGCCCGCAGAGTCAATGAACTTGGCGGCGCTTCATCGTAAACGTTCAGCAGCAAAAGGATTAATTACAAAGATATCCAACGCCCTGATGGACAAGGATGCATCTAAATACGATCAGCATGCCTTGCGTGTTAGAGAAGAGCACCTCCGAGCCTCGTTTAATAAGTGGGAGGATATCACACTCGAAATTGCTGGCATAAATCCCGAAGCCCCCATAGTCGACGACAATATTGAAGAGGTGTACCTAGACGCATTGGCTCACATCGGAAGACTGTTATCCCAATCGCTATCCAAAGAAGCTTCAAGTAATGTTCCAAATAATTCTAAGCATAATATTAAGTTGCCTAATGTAGTCATTCCTACTTTTAATGGAAAATACAGTGACTACCAGCCATTTATAGGTTTATTCGATGCTCTCATCCATAAAAACAATAACTTAGAAAACATAGAAAAATTGTTTTACTTACAAACATATGTGAAGGATGAACCTCACGATCTTATAAAATATTTACCTTTGTGTTCAGAAAGCTATGATGAGGCTCGAAAAATCTTAAATGACAGGTACAATAATGTATACAAGATCACTAATGATCACATAAATTTATTGTTAGATACAAAACCTATAACTAGATCAACGTCTGTTAATATTAGAAGTTTTTTGTCAATAGTTAAGCAACAGTTAGCGGCATTAAGGAACTTAGGTCATTCTGTTGAAGAATGGGATCCTATAGTACTTTGCATTTTAACAAAAAAGCTAGACTTAATTTGTAATAGGGAATTTGAACTCTGTAGGCAGGAACAACCTAGTGTCACAAGCCTTATTGAATTTCTAGAAAGGCGAGCCCTAGCGCTCGAGAATGTGGAACGGGATAAGGTCACATCGGCATCAAAGGCTGTCCATGTTGCTACTTTGAAGAATGCACAGCGCGTCAACCCTACAATGAAGAGCTGTTCTCTATGTAAGTCAATGCACAAACTATTTATTTGTCGGCAATTTAAACTGATGCCAGCTAATAAAAGAGTAAAATTTATTACAGACAACAATAGGTGTAAAATATGTTTAAATAACCATAATAAGCCATGCAGGTATGTTCAAGTGCCAAGTCTGTAAACAGGATCACAACTCTCTCCTCCATGAGGAAGAGGCTCCGTCACCTGTCACTTTGGTGGCTGGGTCTGTAACTGAGCAAGTTCTATTGCCTACAGCAGAGATAAAACTTATAGCGAGCAATGGAACTGAGTTTCATGTGAAGGCTCTCCTCGATACAGGTTCCCAAGTTTCATTTGTGACTAAGGAGTTAGCGGACTTCATAAATGTACCGATACAGACTGCAAGCACTGCTGTAACTGGCATAGGGCAATCCTTCAATAAATTAAAAGAAAAGGTCAACTTAGAATTACACTCTCTTAACCAAGACTATAAGATCACTGTTTCTTGTTACATATTAGAAAAGATTTTTTTTTTCCACTTCCCTTCATAATAAGCAGGAGACAGAACAGAACTAGGCCAATCGGCACAAAGGGACATTATTGCAACTGGGAGAAGCCCAGATTGCCAAGCACCACGGAATAACAATTGATCAAGTTAATGGGTCCTAAGTAGGTATTTGCTGTTACAATTGATTCCAATAATCGGTATGGCAAAAGCGCCTGAACACACGGAAATTAGTTCTAGTTTCAACAAGGTCCGTATAATAAACAACTCCGGATGTAACTTGTACACTATCCAACATAATATTGCGTTCATTCTGCCAAAAAATACACTCCTACAAGATGTGATGTGCGGACTGTTCAAATTCAGAGTTCGATGTAGAACACTGACACAAAGGCGAAGGAACAAGTTTAAAAGAATACAGTTTACTTTTAAAGTTGCCATGACCTGTGAGAAATTGGGCAACGCAGTGGTCAACCTCGAGCCATGTCTTAGCCAGCCGATCGCCAACGGATGGAAAGAACAGATGGAGGTGCCGGCCCTTGATGGAATTATCCCACCTACTTTGCCATTCGGATAAGAGGTCCTCCCAGACGTCAGCCTGAGGTTTAAATAATCTAGAAATTCTATTGAGGTCGCGTTGTGTAACAAAGTTAGTGTCCATGGCCTCCCCCCTCGCGGAGTAGTACATTGAAGCACGTCGCTGTACTTCAAGATCGACTGGAAGTACACCTGCCAGAACAGGTAAGGCTTCAGTACTGACTGTTCTATACGCCTTGCATAAAAATATCAATGCCAAACGTTGGCTTTGAAGCAGTTTACGTCGCGCCGCCCCTATGCTGGCCCTATCGGCCCAAACAGGTGCGCCGCAGCACATACATCCTAAGTAGGTAGCTCCATATATAGTTTTTAAAGTTAGGAATGATAGACCCCAAGTTGCTTTGGATATTCTAGTTAGGGCATAAAAGTTCCTTTTAGCTTTTTCGCCAACTATTTTTATATGTTCGATAAATGAAAAATTCCTTTCTAAGACCATACCAAGGTAGCATACGGATTGCTGTTTTTTAACGGGAACGTTATTAAATTTAATAGTAGGCAATGATTTAAGATTACCTTTTAGTAGAAGTTGATAGGTTTTATGCGGCGCAAACGCTAGGCGGTTACGATCACCCCACTGAGATATTAGATTTAGGCAAGTATGGGCCAAGTTCTCAAGTCCGGCTCGGGTACTTGACTGAATGAGCAGTAGGCCATCGTCCGCGTAACCAGTAAGTGAACAGCCGCAAGGAAGCGGGATCGCGAGAAAATCATCAAAACCCAAATTCCATAAATAAGGACCGACAACTGAACCCTGAGGACATCCCATGGTTAGTGCTTTAGTACTAGAAAAATGACCGAGCTTAAGTACCGCGGAACCGTTTATAAAGTACGAGTAAACGAGATTATATACAGTATGTTAACTAACAGAGGGCGTTCCCGTTAACCCGAAATAGTATAGCATACATACATGCTAAAAAAAAATTTCCATTCGAAAACAAAATGTTTTTAAAATTTTTCCAATAAGAAAATATTCAATAAAATTTTTAAATTGACATGTAAAAGAAACACACTGTACACGCGAACTTGAAAGACGGCAAGGTCGCAATTTGTTTATGATACTACGCTACTATTTTGATTTAAAACAAGAGGTTTCAAATTTATTTCCAATTAGAATTTTTTTTTATTCGGATTTTTTTATGCTTATTTTTCTATGCTGATATTTTTATTTTAATCTATTAATGATATATATTAACGAGTTTAAGGGAACGCCCTCTGTTATTTAACATACTGTATGTTTCTATAGCAACCGCGGTTTTTTAATTTTAACAACAGCATAGGCCACCAAGCGTTATCAAAAGCCCCAGAAATATCCAAAAAGATACCAATCACGTACTTGTGTTCCGACTGGTTAACGGTTCTTCTGACAGAAAGCGCCGCGTCGACTGTTGATTTACCGATGGTGAAGCCATATTGATTACTATGAAATTTTGGACCGTTCGGTAGTAAACGTGGAACGATGAGGCACTCAAGAAGTTTCCCCAAAGATGGTAGAAGCGTGATAGGCCGATATGACTTCGGATCATCCGGTGGTTTATAACCACACTTTGGTATTATTCGTATGAAACCGCGTCGCCATTTACGAGGAAAAACGCCTTCAGCAATGCATCGGTTATATACAGTTAAGATGGCATCACCCGCTGTTTTACACGCTTCTTTAATCATCCTATTAGATATTTTATCTTCCCCTGATGATTTGTTGACCGGTAGTTTTCTAACAATATTTATAAATTCGTCATTAGATGGTACGTCTGACATTGGTGATTCAGGTGGCACAGGAGCCCACGCTCGAATCTGTTGGTGGTAGTCGCTATCGTAGCCGGTGAATCATCAGGGATAAGTGTATTAATTAGTACTTTTGTTGTTTCCTCTATACCCGTGGTATGCTTATCATTGACCTTAATGTTTTGAACGTATGCAAGGTCGACCGATCTGTTAGCTTTAAATTCGTGATATAAGGGAAACCACGGACCCTCCCTGTCAAGTTTGTCAACGATTTTCCGCATCAAGTTACCCTTAGATTTTTCCACCGATGCTTTGTAGCGTGACTTGGCAACTCTGAAAGCATTTAAGGCGGACGTAAGAAGATCTCCAGTAATCTTTCGGCTCTTGAGTTTATTTAACTGTCTACGCGCTCTGCGATATCTTTTGCGCTGTTCAACTAAATAATCACTCCACCAGTCACATCTACGAATATTGGTCATAGATCCACGACCAATGGCGATGTCAGCACAGTAGGTAAAGGTTTCTGACATAATGTCAGCACTTTCTTCGGCTGACAGCCCGTCCCGAGTGAACTCCTTGGCGCGACACGCAAAAAGCGAGCCAAAAAATTCCGAGTTCGCGAGTTTACATCTATATCTGAAATTACCAGGAATATGAGACGGACCCTAAATATAACCAGGAACAAATTCGTATACGATCAGGCGATGATCACTACAAGACGCGTCCGGTAGGACACGCCACCTATCCAAACGTACGTCGGCACTAGAAAGTGTGACGTCAATACAAGATTCGCCTATTTGGCTGCAAAAAGTAGGTGGTGCATCGGGGGTATTATGAATCGATAGGTTCATCTCAGCAACGAAATCCTCAACAGCTGTCACGTAGCAAAATATAGCAGCAGGCGACATCTCGTGGACTAGGGCTGAACTCGGGTCACATATTTTACATCGAGCCGAGAGATGGCGTTGCGCGAAAGGACGGTCGTTAATATAATAAATAAATTTAAATAAAGAACGACCGGGTTAAATAATATAATATAAAAGAAGGACTTAAAATAAAGATATTAAAAAAAAATAAGAACCAACTCATGAGTCTGAAATAAAATACAAGTCGCGGAACGCACGAGTCTATGGTTCAGGAAAAGACAATTGGGAGTGGTCGGTCGGAAGGGAGAGAAGCTTGGAGAAGGAAAAGAACTACCGAAGCTTGCGTGGTGTCGCGAGTTTTTTTTGTGGAAATAGCCGGTACCCAAGGCTGGCTTGTGGCGCGATAAACCCCATGGGGTTGTGCGCTTAAAGTCTGGCTCATCTCTCTATTTGGCTCTATTGGCGGGCCTAGGGTGGGAACCCGTTTTGGAGGCGTCGCGTCATATCTTTGGTGGCCTTGATTCCCATTGGATCAGGCTTGTTGGAGTGGATGTGGCTGAACCCTGATGGTACGGCACATCAAGTTCTCTTTCGACGACGACTAGACAGGTATAAGCTGTCAATATTATTTTGCTCCTGGTGTTCCCGAGATACCTAATCCCGCAGGCCGCGTTCAACCGTGCATTAATCTGACACCCGTCAGTTAGTGAAGCCAAGGGTCTTTGTACCGTAATCTAGAAGCGTAATCCAGAGGTGTTGGGCAGGAGAGCTAACGTAATCTGGAAGCGTAATCCAGAGGCGTTAGGCAGGAGAGCTAACGTAATCCAGAAGCGTAATCCAGAGGTGTTAGGCAGGAGAACTAACGTAATTTAGAAGCGTAATCCAGAGGTGTTAGGCAGGAGAGCTAACGTAATCTAGAAGCGTAATCCAGAGGCGTTAGGCAGGAGAGCTAACGTAATCCCGAAGCGTAATTCAGAAGTGTTAGTTAGAAGCGTAATTCAGAAGTGTTAGTCAGGAGAGCTAATCTGAAACGTAGACTCCCTGTCCTTGTTTCTTTGTTTTGATGTATCTAGTGATTGAGAGTGGGTTTCCGACAGGTTGCATTTAAGTAGGCTATTGGCTTGATATTGTGTGCATAACCTGAGATACTTTGGTAACGACTGAGCCGTGATCACAACGGTTCACCTCACGAATCCTCATCAAGCGACCCTGAGCTTGCTGAATTGTCTCATGTGGATTCCCTGTCCCACTCCGACCCGAGACGGAGTGAGTCAGGAAATCGTCTAGGTAAGTTAGGAGTTTGTTTTGTCATATATTTATGACACAGGGTAATTATAAAATAAATTTGTAATTGTATCCATTTATTGTTTTATTTAATGCTCCTAGCTACCAAATATTTACATAATTAAATTTACTGTAACTGCCGGGTAAGGGTGGAGTAAGACACCCCTGAGTTCTTTTTTAAAGCGTTACAGTTGGCGCCCAAAGGTATACAGTATGTTAAATAACAGAGGGCGTTCCCTTAAACTCGTTAATATATATCATTAATAGATTAAAATAAAAATATCAGCATAGAAAAATAAGCATAAAAAAATCCGAATAAAAAAAAAATTATAATTGAAAATAAATTTGAAACCTGTTTTAAATCAAAATAGTAGCACGGAATAGTATCTACCTAACGTTGTATTGCCCAAACTGGCAACGTCGCATTGCAATGCGCGTGATTTTGAGCGGCGGCGTCTTTTATAAAGGCGGCTTAGTGAATTACAAAGAGACATCGTCGTGTTGTTATCATTAAAATTAAACATTTATGTAGGTATGTTTAGTTTTAACAATAACACTTAACAACCCGTCTCAAATAACGCTGACAAAGGAACGCGTCATTGACCTTGGACTGTGGAGGACTTACCTATTGGCAATCGCAAACATAGTAAATAAAAAAAAAACAAATTCATGTAGGTACTTGCCTTCCTATCAATAACATTTCAATTAAAATACACAGATTTAAACAGATATTGTCAGCCAAGGTGCGCGCAGGCAAGGCGCGGTGGTGTGGTTACGCTTCTGAGGATCGGATAGGTACGCGCTCGTGGCCACTTAATAAACAGATACGAGTACAGAAGGTCCACTCACGGAACAAGTACCTACACGAATTCGTTTTACCTAGCCATTCAGAGCGGTGGGTGGAATATGGTACGACAAGCATACAGTGTTATGAAAAACCAAAATTAATTTAATCTTAAAAATAATGTACCGCTAATAAATAGCCTGCGGTTAAGTTTGAGGAAATTTTAATTTATTAAAACACAGTTTAGGCTAGGATTAAAATGATAATGACGTATTACACATTAGGAAGTGAATGTTTTCTCCAATAATAGAGATTTAAAAACTTTTTATGTACGAAGGTAACCTTCGTAATACCTAAGTAGGTAGGTACCTACTTGCGTTTATTCATAGCAATCGAGTAACGTCACAGTAGTAACACGTTTGTGGAACGGGTTTTAGGAAGGAATTTGACTTCTGAACTTATTTTGTGGCACAGTCGTTTAGTGTTATTTTTTTTTATTTTAATGTTTTCGATATGTTTTAGGTGTTATGAAACATTTAAATACCTAATGTTAAAACTTACCTAGATTTTAAACTGCTCGATATGCTGACCTCCTCTGTCCACACATTGTCGCAGTCGCCGACGGTTATTTTGGTGCACTCGTCGCATTAAAGTCGGGTCATCGCGTATGCGGTTCCTGATAATACGGAATGCTGTGCGAATTCGCATTTGCATCTCCTCCCGCGAGTGGCTTTCTTTTTTATAAATGAGTTGTTTGACCCAACCCCAAAAAAAGAAATCAAGAGGTGTTAAGTCAGTTGACCGTGGTGGCCACCATCACGTCACGGGATCACAGGTCGGGGTCCACCAGAACGACGCGGCACTACGGGCTCATTGTTACGCATACGCACCAGAGCGCTCACAATAACACGAGAATTTTGCGGTTGATGTGCATTAGGATACCTCTCAGCATACATCCTCAGAGCACGTGCACCATTAAAATTACACTCAGCATAAATGAGCACCATGTTCACATACTCCTGAGCACTGAACTGATAACGCGGCATTTTTACAAGAATGACGCAAGACGTTGCAATGCGAAATTAGTACATCCGGTCAGCGCGTGAGCGGAGAGATTACTAGCGAATAAAATTAGGGATGGACATTCGGGGGACGACGGGGGGGGGGGGACCTTTGTGACGGGGCAGCATACATTAGCATACGCGGCTTGTCATTCATAAATAAATTGCGACGTTGCCGTTCTTCAAGTTCGCGTGTACAGTGTGTTTCTTTTACATGTCAATTTAAAATTTTTATTGAATTTTTCATATTGAAAAAATTTTAAAACATTTTGTTTTCGAATGGAAATATTTTATTTAGCATGTATGGATGCTATACTATTTCGGGTTAACGGGAACGCCCTCTGTTAGTTAACATACTGTATAAATTAGATTATATAAGGTGAACGGTCGTTGATTACATACCACTCTCTCTCATCTCTCTCATACATTCTCTTCTGGATTGCGGTACAATGTTAGTTATAGGCTAGTTTTAAGAATTTCATGTGTAATTTAGTGAGAATTACTAAAATATTGCCAAAAGGAAGCCACGGTGTGTGTGTTGTAGTCCACTAACTAAGTTAATTGATATTCAGGTGGTGTTCAAATTACAAATTCTGATAAAAGCTACTTTCTTTATGGTTGACAACTTGAAGAATGGTTGTCTAGTTTTGTATTGTAACTAGTTACAAGTAAAGTAGTCCTAACCTATAGGAACAAGGAATTTACAAGAAAAATACACCACATAATTATTTTTTGACATACCTACATTGTAATTTTTTTTAAATTACAAAACCAACATTGTAACAAAGTTAGTGAAACAATATTATTGCAAGTCAAACTAAAACAACAACACATATTTAATGTGATTCTGCTAATAATTGCCAGCACAATTTGATCATTTGGTATAGTAATTTATGAACATTATTGAAACAGTTTCATGTCTGACAATGGTATACTGAGTAATTCCTTCTTTGAACCTACCAACATATTTAATGTAATCCTACAACCAATAACAACCATAATTTGATAATTAGGCATAATAATTTATAAACATTATAGAAACAGTTTCATATCTGCCAACGGTGAACAGAATGTATCATGCTGTAAGCCTAACAACATGTTTAATCTTTATATATATAATTCTGCTGTACGTGTGTATGTCATTGAACTCCTCCTAAACGGCTTGACCGATTTTAATGAATTTTTCTGTATGCGTTTGAGTGGCGACCTGAATGGTTTAGATTCACAAATCAGCCCGGCAGATGGCGCTGATCGCTTGAAGAAGCATATAATCTCGGAAACGGCCCTAACGATTTCGCTGAAATTTAATATGTGGGGGTTTTCGGGGACGAGAAATTGATCTAGCTTAGTTTTATATCTGGGGAAGCGCATATTTTCGAGTTTTCTCTTTCGCAATATTTCACGCATAATATGGGCGCTAATTTCGCGCGGCTTGACATAGCGGCTGTGGCGTAGGTGATAGTAGTATGGTCTACTCGCGATGGCTGGTGTTCCTCGGTTCAAACCCGGGCAATCAAGTTTTTTTTTTTGGTTTAGACAAATTTATAGTATTTTTTTTAATTTTTGTAGTTACTTAAAAAGAAAATTGTACATATAAGAACTAAAAGGGGAAAAAATAATAAAATATTTTAATTTTTTTTATTTAACTAAAATTGTACTTACTTATGAACTAAAAGAGAAAAAAATAAATAGAAATAAATAAATATTTAAGATTTTTTATTTAACTTTAAGAGACCGAAACAAGAGCTCTAGGGGTAGAGAGAGGCATGATATCTTTGTTACAAATGTAGATGACAATGCTTTCCATGGGTATATTCCTAAATCTGCTGTACCTGTGTACGTCACTGAATTCCTCCTAAAGGGCTGGTCCGATTTGAATGAAGTCTATGTATATAAATGAAAGTCGTGTTAGTTACTCTATTTATAACCCAAGAACCGCTTAACCACTATGGCTCAAAATTGGTAGGGAGTTAGATAAGGGCATATCACATAGGATACTTTTTATCCCGTTCCCGTTGTTCCCGTCGTTCCCGTGTGACGTGACATGGAATAACAAAACAACTCAGTCAAAATATAAGTTAGCGGTTCATTTGTTAAAAATGGTACAAACACACTGCTGCACTACTCAGCATATTAAAAAAAAATCTTACCGGTTGAATGTTGATGCATTCATTTAAAGCAAGGAATATAAATACGCTCTGCCGATTTAATTTTTTTAATAAAAGCCAACTTCAACATCAAAATTTCTAATATTGTATTGCTGTGCTATTTACCACTTCACTACATACTATAAAACAAAGTTACTTTCTCTTTCCCTATGTTCCTTTGTATGATTAAATCTTTAAAACTACGAAACAGATTTTGATGAGGTTTCTTTTAATAGATAGAGTAATTAAAAATAAACGTTTACATGTATAATAACATCCATTAAATTGTGTCCATATCCAATCCATAAAATCGCAGTACAGCGTACAGAGCTCCGGCGGGATCTCATGGCGACATGGAAAGTGTGATTGTCGCAATCCAGCACAGAGCACGCCACAATAGCGGCGGAAAGTCCTCTCTTTGAGGAGTAGCTAGAGAGGCGCCACGGCGTCCTCACCTTCCGACTGACGTAGGTCCTCACCGGACATGGCTGTTTCGGGAGGTTCCTGTTCCGTATAAGGCGGGATGAAACGCCAGGGTGACCACTGTGTGCATCGCCCTGAGGACACGGTGGAGCATATGGTGGAGGTCTGCCTGGCTTGGGTAGAGCACAGCCGTGTCCTCGTGGCGGCGATCGGCGGAGATCTCTCGCGTCCGACCCTGGTCCGGGCCATAGTCCGGAGCAAGAGTGCATGATGGCAAGCTTTCACCTCCTTCTGTGAAGCAGTGATGCTGGCAAAGGAGGAGGCGTAGCGCGTGAGGGAGCGGAAATTTCACTACTCTCACGCCTCAAACCGCCGCAGGAAGCGCCCTGGTCGGGTGGCAACATCGGACTCCCGACCACCGTAGGCGCGGGCTTGCGGGCGGCGAGCGATAGGCAGCTCGCCTCCTGGTAAGAACCAGGCCCGAGTTGACGGCGCGTTGTGTTTCACACGCGCCTCAAAGAGATGTCAGCACACCTTGACGGGGTCCACGAGGACTGGTCCACAGGGTTGCGGGTTGGTTAAAAAAGAAACCATGGTACTGGCCGTTGTACAGGCAAGTGAAGGAACACGGGTGGGTTTTAGTCTAGGTAAAAGTCTGACACGCCCTTCCGCTCCGCCCAGAGCGGGAGAGGTCATTTGATGATTTCCCATCCAAAACAAAAAAAAAAAGAACTGAAGAAGAGCAAGAAATTGCACTTGAAGAGCGCAGCCTTAGTATGGCTCGACTTCGTGCTTCTCACTCACCAGAGCAAAGGGAGGCAGCCCATGAAACTGCTCAGTTGGCAATGCGAAATCGTCGAGCAAACCTCAGAGATCAAGCGCTAGATAATAATTTACGAAACACAAGAAGAAATTCATCAAATACTGATTTGAATCGGGCAGCGTTTCTATACGCATATAATATAGCGCAATGACGTTCGCATTGGGCCAATGGATGTTGTTTCCGAGTATTGTAGCACATTAAAAATTTCCGGAGAACCGCCAGGATTGTGCTCCCAAATAAAGAATCATTGAATAATAATATTTATTTATTTAAAATTATCCTAATTTAGAAAGTAGTCATGTGATATTGCCTTTAAGGCGGAACGAAGTTCGCCGGGTCAGCTAGTGTAATTATATAATCATTAACCACCATAATTCTATCAATGTTATAATAAAATTGTAAACTTAATTCAAACATTCACATATGTAACAGCGGAAAATAGAAAATAACATGCTGTAAAGTAAGCCTAGCAATTAGAAATCTTGAAGTTAATACAATCATTGCATTGTTGTTGTATTGTTTAGACAGGACCACAATATTGTACTCGAACGGTCAGCAGTGGGCTAACGGTGGCTTGTCGAGATTCTGAGGATCACGGTAAGAGGTCGATGGGAGTGTGCATTCATTAGTTTTGAAGCAATGCCTGTTTCGCGATACGCTCGCTCGCTCATTCGCGTGGATACATCAAAAAGTCGCAATACATAAACGGTATCTAATGTTCTGAGTCCGTATAACAACAGAACTTTGTAAAATCACATTGATTTCGGCATCGGGGGTCATTGATCAAAACATAACCTATTTTGATGAGAGACATATGACATGACAGTGACATTTGACGTTTATAAATTTTAATAAAACCGGGATACTTGTCTACGAGTTAACTAAGATTTTAAACAGATTGGTCGAGATAGGTTTCAGAACGAAAACGTTGCTGACAGATGTGTCATTTGAAGGTTATTTGTTATTGTTCTCAAGGTTATTTCTTATTGTTGTTGTTGTTCTACGACATTGGAAAATGGTTATTACGCGTGTTTAATCACTAAAATATTAATATAAATACCTGAAGATACAGCGGCATGGTTTCGTAAACAACACATTAGTAATTGTGCATAGGTTTTGGTCCAGCAGAAATCGTATGTGAAGAAAGTGAAATGTTTTGAATGTGAAAAGTTAGAATTGACAGTTTAACTAGTGCAGATTATTATGAAATACCAAATGATCCAAAACTAGCATTTGCAGTCTGTCATCAGTCACCTAAACAGGTTAATACAGGTGAGTGGAAGTAATAGTTATACTTTGTCTCTAACTTCCATAAATGTAATAAAAGGTGACAGATTGTTTGAGCCAAATAGAGAAATATAAAAATCAGCCAACTTTGCGAGTCAAAATAAATGTTATGACATTGGACAAATATAAATACAAATAAATCAGTCCAATTAGAGTGTCCATCTATATGATGTGACATTTTACAAACATAAATAAAGATTGTTCAGCCGCAATTATATGTCAACCAATATGATATGACATTTTACGGTTATTAGATTCACGGTCAGACAGTTCAATAATAAGAAAGCAGTCCTGTTGAAATTTTAAGGATGGCAATTTAAAATAATTTTTTTTTTTTTTAAATTTTAATTACAATCAATTTTATTTGAGTTTTTTTTTTGAATTGCCTTGACTGGGGGACTAAAGTCATTAAATATTATGTCATCCCAGGAATAAAATTTAGTGTAGTGTGGTGAGGAATTTTGGTAATCTTTTAAATAGTTACCGGAAATATTTAGATGATTGATTATATTGGAGACCCCAAAAAAATTCCAAATAGTTAATTGGGGAAATCATCAGGCTCATGGCACATAAAGGATATTAAAATAAATTAATGAAATCCTTTTGTCACACATTAGTTTTTTTTTCTCTTTCAAACAAAGAGAGTATAGGTAAGGATATTAGCCGTAGTCCGTGCTTGCACGTGTTGTTTG
Source organism: Sesamia nonagrioides (assembly GCA_017933935.1). Taxonomy (NCBI): domain Eukaryota; kingdom Metazoa; phylum Arthropoda; class Insecta; order Lepidoptera; family Noctuidae; genus Sesamia; species Sesamia nonagrioides. The sequence goes on along the minus strand of JADWQK010000644.1, from coordinate 610,116 downwards.
GAGTTTACTCCGGCAGCGACGACGAGGCGTATGCATACCAAATACTGAAAATGATTAAAGTATTATTGGTGTTTATTATGAAGCGGATTGTGACTTCAAAAATAAGCCCACACATTAGTAACAATTCAAATGCACTTTGTTTACCAATAATTTATGAAGCGGGTTGTGACTTCAAAAATAAGCCTACACGATGGTAACAGGTCAAATGAATTTTGTCTACTATCATTTATGAAGCGGATTGTGACTTCTGAAATAAGCCTACACATTAGTAACAATTCAAATGCACCTCGTTTACCAATAATTTATGAAGCGGGTTGTGACTTCAAAAATAAGCCTACACGATGGTAACAGGTCAAATGAATTGCGTCTACTATCATTTATGAAGCGGATTGTGACTTCTAAAATAGGCCTACACAATATGTTTTTACAGAAGTTTTGCTTCTGGAAAGACTTTCACGTGTCTCTGGTGAGCGATAGGGATATGATTGCCCATGTAATTATGTTTCAGCTAGCTGAACATGTTCACCAGTAGTACCGTTTATAAACAAAAGCAAAAAATTATTAGAGTTCCACTGGCGAACAGGAGGAATTCGAGGGAACTGCAAGGAGTGGCTTCCTGCGAAAGCATGCAGGTTGCTACGGATTTGTGAGAGAGGTATGATAGAGGAATGGATGAAGATGTATAAAAGATTACGGGGGGGTTTATGCCCGGACTGCAGGATGAAAGTCGGTTGGTAGAAGATATTTCCTGGCAAAGTCAAGTTTTTTAAGCATAGTATATCACTTTAGACAGAGTAAACATCAATAGTTACTTTAGAAAAAAAATGTTTGGTGAAAATTGCCATTAGCTACGTTCAAGACAAGTATGTTGCCTCTTTTTATAGTTTTAACACCGAGGGCGGTGTACGGTTTTCTGCTTACGCAGAAAACCTTTCCGTGGGAAAGGGGGCATTGTTACGTAGCAAAATATAGCAGCAGGCGACATCTCGTGGACTAGGGCTGAACTCGGGTCACATATTTTACATCGAGCCGAGAGATGGCGTTGCGCGAAAGGACGGTCGTTAATATAATAAATAAATTTAAATAAAGAACGACCGGGTTAAATAATATAATATAAAAGAAGGACTTAAAATAAAGATATTAAAAAAAAATAAGAACCAACTCATGAGTCTGAAATAAAATACAAGTCGCGGAACGCACGAGTCTATGGTTCAGGAAAAGACAATTGGGAGTGGTCGGTCGGAAGGGAGAGAAGCTTGGAGAAGGAAAAGAACTACCGAAGCTTGAGTGGTGTCGCGAGTTTTTTTGTGGAAATAGCCGGTACCCAAGGCTGGCTTGTGGCGCGATAAACCCCATGGGGTTGTGCGCTTAAAGTCTGGCTCATCTCTCTATTTGGCTCTATTGGCGGGCCTAGGGTGGGAACCCGTTTTGGAGGCGTCGCGTCATATCTTTGGTGGCCTTGATTCCCATTGGATCAGGCTTGTTGGAGTGGATGTGGCTGAACCCTGATGGTACGGCACATCAAGTTCTCTTTCGACGACGACTAGACAGGTATAAGCTGTCATGATTATTTTGCTCCTGGTGTTCCCGAGATACCTAATCCCGCAGGCCGCGTTCAACCGTGCATTAATCTGACACCCGTCAGTTAGTGAAGCCAAGGGTCTTTGTACCGTAATCTAGAAGCGTAATCCAGAGGTGTTGGGCAGGAGAGCTAACGTAATCTGGAAGCGTAATCCAGAGGCGTTAGGCAGGAGAGCTAACGTAATCCAGAGGTGTTAGGCAGGAGAACTAACGTAATTTAGAAGCGTAATCCAGAGGTGTTAGGCAGGAGAGCTAACGTAATCTAGAAGCGTAATCTAGAAGCGTAATCTAGAAGCGTAATCCAGAGGCGTTAGGCAGGAGAGCTAACGTAATCCCGAAGCGTAATTCAGAAGTGTTAGTTAGAAGCGTAATTCAGAAGTGTTAGTCAGGAGAGCTAATCTGAAACGTAGACTCCCTGTCCTTGTTTCTTTGTTTTGATGTATCTAGTGATTGAGAGTGGGTTTCCGACAGGTTGCATTTAAGTAGTTTGTTGGCTTGATATTGTGTGCATAACCTGAGATACTTTGGTAACGACTGAGCCGTGATCACAACGGTTCACCTCACGAATCCTCATCAAGCGACCCTGAGCTCGCTGAATTGTCTCATGTGGATTCCCTGTCCCACTCCGACCCGAGACGGAGTGAGTCAGGAAATCGTCTAGGTAAGTTAGGAGTTTGTTTTGTCATATATTTATGACACAGGGTAATTATAAAATAAATTTGTAATTGTATCCATTTATTGTTTTATTTAATGCTCCTAGCTACCAAATATTTACATAATTAAATTTACTGTAACTGCCGGGTAAGGGTGGAGTAAGACACCCCAGAGTAACTTTTTTTTAAAAGCGTTACACAGCGCAGCGTCGTTCGGTATCGGTTGCCCGAACCTTGCCATACCACAGAGACGATGACGCGTTGACATCCACGCCAACGATCACTTTTTAGCCCGCGAGTGACCGCAAGACATGACGGAGATTATGTATATGAGGAGTAACAGGATCTGAATATTGAAAGTAACAGCTTACAACGAATACTTTAAAAGAAGCTGATGAGACTTCAGCAACCGCACAGTGTGGCGTCATGAGGTCACGTATAGACGTTACCGTAAAGTTAGAAGACCGCGCAACGTAACATGTTTTCTGGCGGTCTCCACTGTTGATTCTGGCTTTCAGGTTGCAGTGGGTTGGGAACAGTGTGGCGGGTTCTGTCCCTATAAAAAAAAAAAAAAAAAATATTAGAAAAGATAACTTCAAAATTGCCTCAAAAAAGATTTAATATTAAAAACTTAGTTTTGCCTCCTAATATTACACTGGCTGACAGAAGGTTCAATGAACCAAGTAATATACATATATTATTAGGAGCTGATGTCGTGTTGCAGGTGCTGATGCCTCCTGAGCATCGAGTAGTCCAGTTCAATCATAAAGAGTCTGCGGGCAACCCAGTCTCACCTCCATTAATTAATACAAAGTTTGGCCATGTAATTGCAGGTAGTATAGAGTTAAGCAATTTCACTTTTCAAAATACAGATCCAGTAGATTCCTTATTTTGTGAAACATGTACTTCTGATATTCGTTAAACACTTTCAGAATTCACTTTCAGAGCATGAATTGTGTGAAAATATATTCTTAGAAAATATTTAGCTGGACACACAGCACAATAAATTACAAGTTGTCCTACCTTTAAAGCAATCTTTATGTTCTATTAATCAATCTTTAGGAGATTCATTTCATTTGGCTTTGAAGAGATTTTACAATTTAGAAGTTAGACTAGCTAAGAATCCTAGTCTACATAAATTATATTCAGACTTAATTCATGAATATGTAAGACAAGGTCATGGTAGTGTCATTGATATCAGTCTATACAATTTAACAACTGATCCAGTGTACTTTCTAACGCACCATGCAGTACTCAATTTACAAAAGAAAACAACAAAATGTCGTGTTGTTATGGATGGTTCTATGAAGACCAGTAATAAAATTTCATTAAATGATTTATTGCTAAACGGACCGGTAGTACAAAAGGAACTTGTTGATGTTTTGTTACTATTCAGAGTAGATAATTATTTCTTCATAACAGACATTAAAAACATGTTTCGCAACATACACGTACATCCAGAATACAGGTCTTTGCAAAATATTCTATTCTATGGAGAGATACTCCCAATGAAAGTGTTCAATGCATTCAACTAAACACTGTTACATATGGGTTAAAAAGTTCATCTTACTTGGCAACTAGGTGTCTAAAATGGCTAGCCGAGCAATACAAGGATGACTTTCCAATGGCTGCATTCATTATAAAAAATTGCACTTATGTTGATGATATTCTGTTCTCGGAAAGCACCTCAGAAAAATTGATGGAAGCCCGAGAGCAGCTTTGTAAATTGTTAAGTCTAGGTAGTTTTCAGTTACACAAGTGGGTGTCAAACTCAAGGGAAGTATTACAATATATCCCACAAGATTTACAACATTTTAATGAGGTGGATTTACATAAGAATAATCACTCATTAAAAACTTTAGGTATGAATTATGATACTCAGTCAGACTCGTTTGTAATATCAAGTCCTGAAGCTGAAGCGGGTCACGATACCACAGACCAAACGTGAAATTCTAAGTTTTATTAGTCAGTTTTTTGAACCCTTAGACTTGATTGGACCCTTGGTGGTTGGCGCTAAGGTAATTATGCAACGTTTATGGAAAGCCCAACTAGACTGGGATTCATTACCTGATAAAGAGTTGCTTCAAGCATGGCATGCATTTTACACCAGCTTAGTTACAATGACACCGTTGTCTATACAACGACTTGTAGGTTTACACAAATCAAGCTTTGCACAAATTATTGGTTTTGCTGATGCATCTGGCAGCACTGCTTATGGCTGTTGTGTATATTTGAGATGTGTTGATAATGCAGGCAATGTTAAGGTATTCTTGTTATGCTTAAAGTCGCGTGTAAATCCTGCTTCACAAAGTTTGTCTGTTCCAAGGCTGGAACTGAATGCTGCTTTATTGCTATCTAAGTTAGCCAGTACCTAGAGTCTATGACACACTGACGGCTAAAACAAAAATTTAAAGTGTCCTTCTCTATTCAGACTCACAAATTGTTTTAGCCTGGCTTAAAACTGATGTAACTAAATTAAAAGCGTATGTGGCTAATCGTGTAAAGGCTATCCAGCTACTTACAAAAATGCATACCTGGTTATATGTTAGCTCGCAAGAGAATCCAGCTGATTGTCTTAGCAGAGGAGTGGCTCCTCACGAGCTGATTGATCACCCCCTATGGTGGAGTGGACCAGAATTTATTCATTCAAGTGAGTACAAACCCAATTTAAATTTTAACATGCCAGAGGAGTTACCTGAGGTAAAGGACCCTTCCTCATGCTTGAGTGTTATGGCTTGCACTTCAGTTATTTCAAAAATAATATGTCTCGATTTTCTAGACAAAATTTCAGATATAAACAAAATGCAAAGAGTATTAGCTTAGGTATGTATTGAGATTTTGTCAAAATGCAGGGTCAAAAGATGTTAAAAATATAATTACGTAACCAGTCAGGAACTTGATAATTCTTTAATGATTGTATGTAACACATGATCAACAGAAGTTTCTGAGTGATGAGATTCATGCATTAAGACGTAGTAAAGTAATTGTAAATTTAAAAGCTATTTGTCATTTTATTGAAACTTTCATACAGGCCCCAAGCTGACTCTGTCATCACTTAGGCAAAGATTTTTGTTAGTAAATCTGTTTTAAATTAAAAGCTGTGTCCTAGTAGTTTTTATACTGATCCCAAGATATCTATTGTCGTAGGGCTAGGCGTAGCACATGCATTTGTTATTTTAAGTATTTATAGTTAAGTACTCTATCCATAAGGTAACTTAAGAAATCATTAGAGTTTCTATAAAACACGAAAATGTTAACGTGTTAAGCGTGTCTATATACCGTGCAAATGTAATTTTAAAAAACATTTAATGTGTATGATGTTTTTCTCATTGCTTTTCATCACAATGTCTATGCACGTAAGTAATTGTTGCCTACTGTAATTATAATGTAAGTAGATGTTTGTATTGCTGGTCATTCTTGAATTTTGTTTCCCCGGCAATATGTTGGGAAACCAACATTAACCTTTTAATTTTCTATTGTGTTTATGTGTGGCAATATTTAATGTATATTTATGTATGGCAACATGGTGTTTTGTCTGTCATATCTCTCTTGTGTCAAGTTCTGAATAAACCGCACGTCTTGTATCGTAGCTCGTGGTTTTTATTAATTAACCAGTGCAACTACAGTCCAATAAACTATACATCGAAGCTTCAAAATCCTTCAACCATAACGCAGTTTCAATGCTTACTGTAAGGCAGCCGCACGGAACATCAACTCGACTGTGCTTAATTTGATTTATTGGACAACCTACAAAGATTGCAACATGCAAGTTCAGCTGAATTACCGCCGAGCCTCAAAGTGGAACGAACAACGTCAGCGGTTGGCGACCCTACTTCTAAACAAAATATTAATATCGTCGCAAGTTACATATCTGGTTACCTTTTTTTTTTAATAATTATAAACTAGTACTTGACTGCAATCTCGCCTGATGGTAAGCAGTGATGCAATCGTTGATGGTAAAGCGCACTAGTTTATTAAGCCTATTCACTTAAAAAACTTAGTACTAGGAAGGATGACGGCAGTTGAGCAAGGTGATGCAATGTTAAACCACAGTCTAAAAATCATACAGTCGTCCGACGAAGACGTCTAGACAGAGCAATCGTGCGAGGTGTGAGGGACGAGCGAGCTGCGAGCAAAACGATGTTCGTAGCTCGGTATCTATCATTAAGGGCTAACACGTGTTTGTTTTTTTATTTGTTTGTTTTATAATTTGATAGGAGTGTCAATTTTGAGTATAATTGGGGTGCTTTTAACGAAGAAGCCATCCTTTTTGACATCCAAAATGGCGGACATATTTTTTTTGTAATTTAGTATGGGCGTCAATTTTAAGTAAATATAATAAATTGTGGAAGCACGACAGTTACGAAAAAGCTATCCTTTCTGAAATCCAAGATGGCGGACGTCAATTTAAATGTATAATAATATGATATACAGCTATCGATGTTGATCTGCAATAAATGAATAATTTCATAAATATTGTTTATTTGTGACATCCCTGGCCGATGCGTTACTGTCTAGACGATGTCGGCATTTTACACGAGATAAGGCTCGATGCCTTATCTCGTGTACTACTGTATGATTTTTATACTGTGGTTAAACCCAAGACCAACACGACCAACGATGCTGTGCCAGAGGGAGATTGACCTCTACCTACCTAAGTACCTAAGCAAAGTAAAATATGACGGCGTCAACGTCTAGAACGTACCTCGAACTCTGGTGAGGCAGATCTCGTGACGGCCTTTAAACTATGGAAAATATTATTATATCGAGCTGAAAAATACGACGACCTACCCAATCGTGTATATACACTGTCGGTATGAGAATTCCATGTCAATTTATTATCAATAATGATTCCCAAAAACTTAGCATTATGAACTTCCTGTATTTTATAATCTTTATAATGGATATTAAGTTCATTATTTTTGCAACGTTGATGATATTGCATGATGTTGGTTTTAGTTAGATTAATTTTCAAATTATTGTCATCAAGCCAGTTTATTATTTTACTTAGAGATTCATTAATGTCATTTTCATAATTATTTATGTCATTGCATTCTATTATTGCAGTGCTGTCATCTGCAAAGAGAACCATCTTATGCTTAATTATTTTTGGGAGATCATTAACGTATATCAAAAAAAGCAGTGGTGCCAATACGCCACCTTGGGGCACGCCATATTTTATAAATCTTTGTTTTGAGATATGTACTTTTTCTAATTTAGTTTTAGTACATAATCGCGAGACTTCGGTACATTGAATCAGTTAAATATGATTGTATCAATTTTAGGATATTTCCCCGTACACCGTAGCCATATAACTTTTGTAATAATATCTTATGGTCAACATAGTCGAAAGCCTTCGTCATATCAGTAAATATAGTACAAATTGGATTCTTTTTGTCAACTGATGTCACAATGTTATTGATTAAGTCAAATATTGCCGAGTTAATATTTATGTTTTTACGAAAACCTTTCTGTTCATTGCAAAACAAGTTGTATTTTTCAAAATATGCATATAAGGAGTTGTATATGACTTTCTCAAATATTTTTGAAAACACTGAAATCTTTGCAATGGGTCTGTAGTTTTTCATACCCGTTTTTTCTCCTTTTTTAAATAAAGGTTTAATAATAACTTTTTTTAGGCTATTAGGAAATATACCATCAACAATACAGAGATTGATAATGTGAGTCAATGGCAAAGCTATATCCTCTTTAACATATTTTAGGACCCTCGTACTAACGCCATCATAACCAACGGTATTCGTGTTTTTAAGGTCAGTGATTATTTTTATGATGTCATCATTCGAGACTGGTGACATAAATAAAGATTGAGAAGAAAGATTATCAAAAACTTTACCATCAGTCTTATTAGAATTTATATTATTTTCAATTGTGTCAATATAGTAATTATTAAATTCATTAGCAATGTCAATGGGTCGTGTAAAAGTCAAGTTATCTCTGATTATAGTCGTAATTTGTTCCTGTGGTAAGCACGTTTTAGATTTATTAATAACTTGCCAAGCGGCTTTAGATTTATTCTGAGAAGAACTTATGAAATAATTGTTTTGGGCTTTCTGAGTCAGTTTTATAATTTTTTTATAAAGCGTAGAATATTTTTTAAATTTATTTTTATTTGTTAAGCTAGGGTCTACTCGATAGTTCCAAAGCAATTTTCTTTGTTTCTGGCTACATATCTTTATCCCTCGGGATATCCACTTAATTTTCCTGTTTGATCTGATTTTTATTATTTTTTCAGGAAAGCATAATTTATATAATAATATAAAATCTTTCATGAAGACTTCAAATGACACGTTTGCCTCTTTAGCATCAAGAACTTCTATGAAAGATAAACAGCCTAGTAGATTTTTAAATTTAACCAAATTATCGAGAGAATAGTCTTGTTTTTTACATTTCCAAAATTGTAGTTTGCAAGTTTTTCTTATAGGTACTTTCAGTATTTGTGATGTATGATCCGAAAGAGCTAAATCTATTATATCAGCTTTACAACCCCTTTGATAACTATGTGCAAAATTATCGATACAGGTATTACTTCTGAGTCTTGTCGGTTGGTGAAGTGCTAGTTTTAAATTATATTGTAATAGAAAGTATTCAAATTCTAGAGTAATCTTGTTTTTCTTTATTACATCTATGTTAAAATCTCCTGCTAGAATTATGTTTTTATTTGTCCCATAACAAAGCTTTTTGAGTATGTTATCTAATTTTTCATAAAATAATATATAATTATGCTTCGGTACCCTGTATATAGAAATAATTATAATGTTATACGATATAAGTTCGAGAGCGCAACATTCAACTACTCCTGAAATCGATTGTTTAGCTACGTCAGTATTCGACATTGCAGTCCTTTTCTGACAAAGATACATGTACCTCCTCGTTTCGAATTTCTTGAATAGTAAGAAGCCAGATAAAAATTGGGTATATATACTAAATCCTCATCGCCAGATTTCATAAAATGCTCCGTAATGCAGATAACGTCTACAGTCGTTCCCTTATTGAATAATTCTACCAGTTCAACTAAAAGTATATCAGATTTGTTCACTAGACCTGCGATATTTTGATGCATAATATTAAGATAATTATAGAAAAAACTGACAGTCATCAGATGTCTGTGAAACCAGTAAAGAATCCATTTTATTTTTCCTGAAACAGTCAATCTCCAGGGATGCAGCATTCCGACGAATTAAGTCTAAAATGAGATCCTGGAGATCGGATACAATAATATTTAAGCCTTTATTGTTTAAGGCACCATAGCGATAGCTATATGTATCGGAGGTATACGGCAGATTTAAATTTGAGTCTAGGATAAGTGCATAATTATATGTTTCTGCATCCATCCAAAGTAGGTTATTAAACGTATCAATTCGGCTGTTATACATTAAATTACTGTTAACCATATATCTGAATGTTGGTAGGCATATTACAAAATTTGTGTGTTGCAAATTAACTAGTTTTCCGCGTATAAATGAGACAAGTTCAATATAATTATGCGTTTTTCTAAAATGTACTTCACCAATATAAATAATACAGAAATCACATGATGTAAAGTTGAGTACTTTTTTGTCAATATCGTCTAATAAAATTTTCAGACTACAGTTAGGCTTGCGATAATGGCATATTTCAAAATTACTTAATTGAGTTCTCTGTGTGATTTTGTATATTCTATTGGAAGTTTCACTACTTAGCAGACATATTTTGTGTTTCGCAGATGATACAGTTTGACCTGTACTTGTACACGGTATAGTTTCTTGAGAAGTACTTGATAGTGATCGGTTGATGTCTTTGTTTTGGCCCTTCGATGTCATGTGTGCAGAAGGTGTACGATCTGTTCCCATATTTTCGACAGTTTGTGTCTGTTTTGAAATGTAATCTGTTCTCATGTTTTTCACGGTTTGTGTCTGTTTTGTTTTTGTAAAATTATTTGTATTTTTCTTTGGTGTTTGTTTTTTCTGTTTTGCTGGACTGTACGTAATCTTCTTAAAAATATTTATTTATTTATTTATTTATTTATTAACATATACAGCCATCATTACAGGTAACCTTCACCCAATGCAATGGTTGTACCATTTGATATACTTATATCTAACCATACACATACAATACAATACAATGCACACATATACATCAAAAATAAAAGGAAATAAAAATACATTAATAGGTACCTACAACATAAGTAAGTGATCATGTGTATGCAACACCTAATCACCTACCTACTGCAATTCAAACACAACAGAATACATGGCCTTTGTGAACACACCAACTGAGCATGAAAATAAATCGACCCGAGTGGACACCGTGTTGAGCACACGCAGCGTACGCGTCAGTGGCGCAAGTTGCAACAAGTTTGTGCGCGCATGCGGCACCACCAGGAGTGGCGGCCGTCTCCGTCGCCCTATGTATTCGTCCGGGACACACAACTTTACCAGTGACAAAACGGCCGGATCATGAACCATGCCTCTAAGGATTTTAAATACATATAGGGCCAGGGCCACTTCTCTTCTAGCCTCCAAACTTTCATAGCCCACCATACCCAACACAAATGATGTAGGATAGAGAAGTGGGTATCCCGGATATACCCCATACTGCTTTAGGTACATAAATCTTATAAATTTGTTTTGGATACGCTCCAACATTAACTTATATTTATACTCATGCGGTGACCATATTACTGCATTATGTTCTAGATGAGTTCTTACGAGAGCCCCGTACAGGGCTTTCAGCGCTAAAATGTTTGTAAATTCCGATGCTTGCCGCAATAAAAAACCGAGGTTACGAAATGCTTTTTTACAAACATTTGTGATATGATTACGAAAGGTCAAGTTGGCAGTAAACTGAACCCCCAAGTCTCTAATATCAGTTACGCGTCGCAACGGCACTCCTTCCATGTGGTACTTGTGTTGTTGTGGACTACGTGAGCGACTGAAAGTAAGTACGGAACATTTCGATACATTGAAATTCAGTTTATTATTATGGCTCCATTTCACAACACCATCAATATCTCGCTGCAGTATTTCATGATCGTCGTTCCGCTCAACCACTCGGATTAATTTCATGTCATCAGCAAATAACAATGGCGTTGACTCAGTGACTACGCCTGGCAGGTCATTTATCATTAATATGAAAAGCAACGGCCCCAAATTACTGCCCTGGCTCACGCCTGACCAAGTAAAATATGGCTCGGAACATCTACCCCCACAATCCACATATTGGCACCTATCCCGTAAATAACTCGCAAAGAATGCCAGAGTATGGGGCGTGCAACCCACGTCAGCTAGCTTCCTCAGGAGGATGTCATTATCAACAGTGTCAAATGCTTTTCTGTAATCAAAGTAGATGACATCCACCTGCAAGCCAGCATCCACCGCAGGTACCAGATGTGTCATCATATTCAACAAGTTGCCTGTTGTTCCCCGCCCAGGGCGGAAGCCGTACTGTGCTTCGGACAACTGGGCGCTTATCTGAGTATACATCGAACTGTGAATGGCCGCCTCAAACACCTTAGCTGGAGTACTTAGTACCGCCACGGGTCTATAGTCGCTTGGTCCTGAACCACCAGTACCCTTCGGTACTGGTACCACTCGTGTGAGTTTCCAGCAATCTGGAAACGTAGCAGTCTCAATGCAGGTATTAAATATGTGTAATAAAGGTTTAACCAAAACCATGCGACAGTCTCTGAATACAAAAGACGGTATACCGTCAGGTCCTACGGAGCACTTCGGTAGCAAACGAGTCAGAGCACCCAGAACATCGGCAGATCCCAGAGGAGCCAGGTGAGTCCAAAAGTTTGGTGACGCTGTCGCGCTTGCCGCCGCTACATCTAACACAGCCGGCTTCACATTGTAGACAGAGTGAAAGAATCTAGCCAACTCATCGGCGCATTCCTCATCTGGCAAAACATTTCCGTCAATTATCAACTTAGGTTTATTCGAACTTACCTTCCTTGATCTCATGTAATTCCAAAATGCTCGGGGATCAGTTTTCATTTGCGCTTGTAAGCGATCTCGATACTGGTTATGTGCACGAGATATGTCAGTTTTTATTCTCGCCCTGCACTGTGCGAACAATATATAATCAGTATGTAATTTGCTACATTTATATTTTTTATGTAATATATGTTTAAGTTTTAGATTTCTTATAATGTCTGAAGTATACCAAACTGGGTAACTATACTTGCTAGGGTTAGATGTTTTAATTCTCTTTGGTATACAAGTATCAAACACTTTATAAATGTTGTTATAAAATACATTTAACATTAAATTAGAGTCTTTCAAAGAAAACATTTCAGTGAAGTCTATTTTACTCAACTTGTCATATAAATCAATAAAATTACCTTTGCGAAAATTCCATGAGTGACTAGTGTGTGGCGCACACTCGTGAGACGGCGCCATTGATGGGGGCGACGCATACGCGTGGAGAGACGGCGGTGCCGACTGAGACGCGCCAATGCTAACCTGAACAGCAAGCGGTGGATGGTACACATCCACCGGTTCCATACATTCGTCCGCTGCGCTCACTGACATGCCACAACGCGCGCTCAACACTATGTCTAACTGTCTTCCGTTACAATTAGGTATACCGTTATATTGAGTGAATTCACAAAAGGCCATAAAATAGTCATAATAATTAGAAATATTTTTATTACAGGAACATAAATTGAAATCTCCAAAGATAACTAATTTATGACAATATTGGACACATAGTTTTTCCAATATATTGAATAGTATCATGTATTCAGACTCATCAGTTTGAGGTGGAATATACACTACACAACATACCAGTACTAATCGCTTATTCATATAAACCGTAGCACAAAGTAACTCAAACCTATGATTGTCTATATCAATATCGTCCGGCATCGATACTTGCCGCAGCTCAAAACGCGGTGTGGATATTAAAAGCACGCCACCATGCTTACGCCCGTCTGCGCGATCACATCTTAATATTTGGTATCCAGGGAGCATAAATTCCGCATTTTGAATGCCATCATTTAACCCTGTCTCCGTGAATGCGAATAATTCCCTTGTAGATGACTGCAATAATGATGTTAATTGATTGATTTTAGTTCGAAGTCCTCTCACGTTCTGGTACAAGATGTTAATATTTCTACTTGTAATATATCATTTTTCTTTGTCAAATCTTCGTTAGCTTGCCTCAATTTTTTATTTTCTAAGGATAGAAGTTCAATTTCAGTGTGAGCACTATTTAATTGAGCTGTTAGGTTTTCGATCTCATTTTTTAGTGTTGATAAATGATCGTCTTCATCCTCGGACATGTCTGGCATACTATTCGAGGTGGTACAATCCAATGTTTGTGATATTATATCACTGTCATCATTGTTTGGTTCTGATCTAGTGCGGGTACGTCGGAAAGTAATGTTCTCTAAGAAATTCATGTTTAATATTTGATAATACAAAATTTATTAAAATCACAAAAACACAACTTCGGATTTAGTTAGAATCGAACCTGTGTCATGCTGTTTCAATTCCTTTGCAGGCGAGCGTGGTACCGCTACGCCAACCGCACAGTGCTCAAAGAATCAAAAAGTGTCCATCGCATTAGTGTTGACGTCGTTAGTGTACTCCAACAGTCAATAGAGGTCGTTTTTCGCTATTTTTTATTTGAACTGCCAACATTTAAGGATGACGCAATACTCAATTCAATTTCGTTCTTATGATTTGCGCTAGATGGCGTTGTAATGACATTAATATTGTGACTTGCGATTCAAACAAAAACGGTCTTCACAATGACTAACATTCAAAGTATCTATTAAAAACAGAATGTACAACGGCTGTCTTGGTCTATTAGCACTTTTGCACTTAAAATATAATCTAAATGAGTAGATCACTAGTTTGTTCTATCCTTGTAAATAATATTAGGTACACATCGGTCTGACAGTTCTTAATTTTAGGTTTTTTGTTATTATTTATAATGGGTATCACAAAGTATACATAACACTGTCACAGCAGTTAGCGTATCCGGCTTCACTATTATCCATTTTATATGGTCCAACGACAATTGCACAATTTTTAGTAAAAATTTAAACAGGAGCACAGCACAGTGTAATGTTTACATAGCAGCGCCACCTACCCTCATCAGTGATTTAGTGTTGACCAGCCTGACGAAATACGTTGCCATTGTCGGCAAGTATCTGATACGCCTACACATCATTTTCTCTTCCATATTTAATGAAAGTAATGTCCCTACATCTTCGAGTAGTATCGTTCGCTGATCCTCTGTTCTGGAGTGAAAACTTCGCATTTTCCAATTTTTGAATGAAAAATTTCACTATCATCACATTAATATAAAATTAAATATGCATAAAGAGACTTTAATTCGGTGAACAAGTAGCTACCGGGGCGCGCGATTTAATCTTTTATGTGAACAATGAAGTTAGCTCTCTTCTTGATCCAAGAGTACAAGAAGAAAGCTAACGGTAATTACAATTCACCAAGATTTGCAAGCCTCAAGAGTCTTGGAGCAGTTTACTGCAGATTGTGGTGAATGCAGCCACGTGCTCGGTGGACGTTATAGGGTAATTTCGCCTGTTCGCGTCCATCGCCCAGTTCGCGTCCATTTTGTTGAAAAATGCTTGAAAATAAGTAAACTAATACATCAATCAAACGAAAAGTCTTACCACTAATACCTCAATGTATTAGAGGCAAGTGCAAATGGACAAAAGTTCCGTACGCCAAAACAATCCCATTTAAAAAAATAATTTGTGCCGGCTGTTCATCAGGGAAACGGGATTTTAAGAAAAAAAAAAAAATAGTGCGCAGCGGTGAGTTCGATGTTAAGTGTTTTATTGTTTAAAGTGACTTTTAGAATATATAGCTGTTTCTAGACTTTCAGAATGAAAAAAGGAATAATATTAATTGTAATTTGTTTAAGTTTTTTACTTTTAACGAATAAATTAAGGTGGACGCGAATTACTACATCAACTTTACATAATTTCCAATTTCCACTTTGCGTCCGCAATGGACGCAAACCATACAATCATAAAAGGAATAAGTATATGTATACCAAATTGCGTCCACTATTTTCGTTAAACACTTTTTGACTTTTTTGTAAAAATGTTTAAACAATATTTTTTTTTTAAATACTACGAGTTTATGATTCTATTTTTAAATGCAAAAAGTAATAATAAATTACTCTTTTCATTTAAAAATAGTGGTTTTGCTCTTTGTTCAAAGGCAGGAAAAGTTTTAGGTCCAAGAGGGTTCAAAAACTTATGCCAAATGAAGCCAGGTAATGAAAATGAAAACATTACCTATTATTAAGTTTTAATGCGAATTGGGACATGTGTCCACCTTGTATCGTGTTTTCATACATTAAACCACCAAGTGCTATAGTAAACAGTACCTATGCCTCAAGAATGGTGCTTAGGCAGATCGGCGACAGGTTGGATGAGAGGAGATGTATTCTTTGAATACATCACCAACGACTTTCACAAATGAGTAGTGCAAAATAACATCAAAAACCTAGTGCTTTTGCTGGTAGATGGACATAAATCGATTAAGTATGTCCTTAATGTTAAGTAGGTAAGACGTGTGAAGAAATGAAAATTATTTTGTATGTCCATCCGCCCAAAACCACCCATATTATACAGCCAGCTAAAGTTAGCGTATTCCTACACGGGTACAATAATATTGGAAATGTACAGTCCGCGTATTCCTAAACCAGAAAATTTGAATTCTGCCATCAAAAAAACAACTTTTGCAAATTGTTAAATAATGAATTCAAACATCCTATAACGCCCGACTATATCAAAAATGGGTGTAGGCGATGTCGTCTTTTTCCCATTCGATGCTAATAGTCCAGTAGAGAAGAATTATTTTTATTTTTTTATAGCGATTTATAATGATAATACTGTTGATTTTTAATATCTATATTCTTATATTGTTAATATACAATCTTTCTTTATAAATTCTTAAAAAAATCACCCCTAAATTCTTTTTATAAGCTGGTGGACGCGAAATGATCCACGGGTGGACGCAATTTGGATTTTGTGAAAAACGCCTATTTTGAAGTTTATCTATTTTAAAAAAATACGAGGTGTTTCAAACAAAAATAAAAGTTAATCATAAAATAGACTATATAATGAACACATTGTATACTTTTGTCATAGAAATTATTGCTGAGTTATTTTTATAATCGCCGTCAAACTTGCAAACTGCACTAAATGGACGCGGACAGGCGAAATGACCCTGGTTTGAATGCAATCAGCATCATTACGTAACACACTCTTACCATCAGTTGGAATCATTACGTAACACACTCTTACCATCAGTTGGAATCATTACGTAACACACTCTTACCATCAGTTGGAATCATTACGTAACACACTCTTACCATCAGTTGGAATCATTACGTAACACACTCTTAGCATCAGTTGGAATCATTACGTAACACACTCTTAGCATCAGTTGGAATCATTACGTAACACACTCTTACCATCAGTTGGAATCATTACGTAACACACTCTTACCATCAGTTGGAATCATTACGTAACACACTCTTACCATCAGTTGGAATCATTACGTAACACACTCTTACCATCAGTTGGAATCATTACGTAACACACTCTTACCACTCTTCTCTGTTGGAATCATTTCGAAGGATATTCCTAATCCATTGCTCCATATGATCGAAAATGTGTCGCTCAAAAACATTAATAGCGCAATGTAGGTAGGTATACTGTTGAGCTGTCAACATGAAACCCATTGCTACTGATAGTGTGGTACGCAATGATCGTGCCGCTTGATCTAAGCGATCTATAATTACCTATATTATGAAGTGTTTGATAATTAATATCGAGTATTATAAGTGAAGTGACTGTAATAAGTAATGTTTTATTGATATACCGTCTTCCTACACCATAAGCCACGACTACATCCATACTAGAGATCCTTTTTGTGTTTACGCCTTACAATATAAGTGATACAACACAAACTTTATAATATTTTATACCCGACTACGGCAAAGCAAAAGGAGGGTTATGATTTTGACAGGCTATGTATGTATGTATGTATGTATGTATATATGTATGTATGTATGTTCATCTGTTCCCTCGTAACTTCTAAACTACTTATCAAAATTCGACAAATGACATATCATTAGAAACGTCTTAATTGTCCGCTGGTTATAGGCTATATGGGGTTTCACAAAATCTAATGTGGCGCCCTCTAGCGGACAAAACATACAGAGTAAAAAAATAAAGTTAAGATAAATATGCCGTGTTTGGTATCATATGAAAGCGCTTTACTTGTACATTTTGAATATATATATATTGCTAGCATTTGCTTGTGACTTTACCTGTATTCATGGGTTGGTTGCATATAATTCACATCTTTTCGTTCATAGCTTCTTTACTACTTATCAGAATAAGACCACTGCAGTACCATTAGAAGGGCCTTGATATTCTGTTGGTTATGAGCTATAAAGGTTGTCACCAAATTTAGTATTGCGCCCTCTAGCGGACAAAAAGTTCTATGTTAATATAAAATTAAAATAAATATACCGTGTTTGGTATCACGTTAAAGAGCTTCACGAGTACTTTATGCTTGTACATAATTACAAGAATGCTTTAATGATGTTAAATATGAGCGATAAAAGTAAAGCGCGGATCACGGGAACTGTGAATCGCCTTATGCAATATAGAGCATTGTGAACACTAACAGAATATGTAATGCACTAATGAAAACGACATAAGCTGGGAGGAACTCCACGCGGTGAAGGCGGAAACAGTTTAATAACTGGCTAAAACTCCCATAAAAATGTCCTCTGCACTATATGCCTTCGGGCTTATGTTGTTATATGTGCGTGTAGATGTATTAAGTCAAGTACCTAGTTTTTAGTTCATCAGTTTAACTTTTGTTAATATTATGCGCCACAAATACACTTTAACACCAAAATTGTACAAATAATAAAAAGTAAAAAGAACTAAAACCCAACTACGACAAAAAACGACGCTGAAAAAGTATAAAACAAGATTTTCAGAATACTGAACCTAACAAAGTTGCTAAAGTAGTTGCAAGTAAATGGACACAGTAGACTCTACCAAGATGCCTTCGTTGTAAATTGACAATAATGTCATACAATACTATTCTGAAGTATGGAATATTCACTATTTAGAGATAAATTTTCATGTTTGGAAAGGCGTAGTCACACGTTACATATACCTACCTACCGTAGCACCTTGACAACGTGTGACTACGCCTTTCCAAACATGCAAATTTATCTCTAAATAGTGAATATTCCATACTTCAGAATAGTATTGTATGACATTATTGTCAATTTACAACGAAGGCATCTTGGTAGAGTCTACTGTGTCCATTTACTTGCAACTACTTTAGCAACTTTGTTCAGTTCAGTATTCTGAAAATCTTGTTTTATACTTTTTCAGCGTCGTTTTTTGTCGTAGTTGGGTTTTAGTTCTTTTTACTTTTTTGTTTATACCAAAATACCTTAACTCAAAAAATAAAATGCCTTGACTTTGACTTTACACTTAAAAGAAGAAGGTTAATTAAGCACAAACCATGGCGGCACGCAAATAAAGCGCTAATTAAGTGATGGAACTCGGATTTAAATAAAAAAATACTTTATTTAATTACGACAGCGTAACAGTATGATTAGAGTTAACAATAGTAATCGCTTATAACTAGACTTACATCGATATTTATAATAAATAAATGCTAATTTGACAATAACGCTATTTAGGGCATTTGGTGGTGGCAGATGTGCTGGCGAAGCTAATATTGCTGGGTTCAGCACACTTAACTCGCTCATAGCTGTGTCGGAGCGAAGAGAGTTAGCCGCGCGCCGCGCCACCGGGGCACCAGTAACGTGGAGACAACACGTGCTCCCGCGGCACACACTGTACCACCGAACACAAGGCGCGTCACGGAGAGCATGTGTAGCGCGAGCTGCGAGTGTCGGAGCGTCAAGAGTCCGCCGCCGCGTGTGCGGAGACAGTCCCTCACAACCTCACCCCACGTGCCCCACGGCACAGCACGCACACTGTACACACTAAACACAAGGCGCGTCACGGAGAGCATGTGTAGCGCGAGCTGCGAGTGTCGGAGCGTCAAGAGTCCGCCGCCGCGTGTGCGGAGACAGTCCCTCACAACCTCACCCCACGTGCCCCACGGCACAGCACGCACACTGTCCACACTGAACACAAGGCGCGTCACGGAGAGCATGTGTAGCGCGAGCTGCGAGTGTCGGAGCGTCAAGAGTCCGCCGCCGCGTGTGCGGAGACAGTCCCTCACAACCTCACCCCACGTGCCCCATGGCACAGCACGCACACTGTACACACTGAACACAAGGCGCGTCACGGAGAGCATGTGTAGCGCGAGCTGCGAGTGTCGGAGCGTCAAGAGTCCGCCGCCGCGTGTGCGGAGACAGTCCCTCACAACCTCACCCCACGTGCCCCACGGCACAGCACGCACACTGTACACACTAAACACAAGGCGCGTCACGGAGAGCATGTGTAGCGCGAGCTGCGAGTGTCGGAGCGTCAAGAGTCCGCCGACGCGTGTGCGGAGACAGTCCCTCACAAACTCACCCCACGTGCCCCACGGCACAGCACGCACACTGTACACACTGAACACAAGGCGCGTCACGGAGAGCATGTGTAGCGCGAGCTGCGAGTGTCGGAGCGTCAAGAGTCCGCCGCCGCGTGTGCGGAGACAGTCCCTCACAACCTCACCCCACGTGCCCCACGGCACAGCACGCACACTGTACACACTAAACACAAGGCGCGTCACGGAGAGCATGTGTAGCGCGAGCTGCGAGTGTCGGAGCGTCAAGAGTCCGCCGCCGCGTGTGCGGAGACAGTCCTCACAACCTCACCCCACGTGCCCCACGGCACAGCACGCACACTGTCCACACTGAACACAAGGCGCGTCACGGAGAGCATGTGTAGCGCGAGCTGCGAGTGTCGGAGCGTCAAGAGTCCGCCGACGCGTGTGCGAGACAGTCCCTCACAAACTCACCCCACGTGCCCCACGGCACAGCACGCACACTGTACACACTGAACACAAGGCGCGTCACGGAGAGCATGTGTAGCGCGAGCTGCGAGTGTCGGAGCGTCAAGAGTACGCCGCCGCGTGTGCGGAGACAGTCCTCACAACCTCACCCCACGTGCCCCACGGCACAGCACGCACACTGTACACACTGAACACAAGGCGCGTCACGGAGAGCATGTGTAGCGCGAGCTGCGAGTGTCGGAGCGTCAAGAGTACGCCGCCGCGTGTGCGGAGACAGTCCCTCACAACCTCACCCCACGTGCTCCACGGCACAGCACGCACACTGTACACACTGAACACAAGGCGCGTCACGGAGAGCATGTGTAGCGCGAGCTGCGAGTGTCGGAGCGTCAAGAGTCCGCCGCCGCGTGTGCGGAGACAGTCCCTCACAACCTCGCGTGTTGTTCAACACGCAGCCCACGCGTCCCACGCCACAGCACGCATACTGTACACACTGAACACACAACCCCACACGTTGTGTGAACACAACACACACACTGCACACCACACACTGTACACACTGAACACACGGCGCGCGGCGTGCTGGAATGCGGGCTAGCTCCGCCTCGCGCTGCCGCCGGGACCGTTGCAACGTGCCTCACAACCCCACACGTTGTGTGAACACGACACACACACTGCACACCACACACTGTACACACTGAACACACGGCGCGCGGCGCGCGGCGTGCTGGAATGCGGGCTAGCCCCGCCTCGCGCTGCCGCCGGGACCGTTGCAACGTGCCTCACAACCTCACACGTTGTGTGAACACGACACACACACTGCACACCACACACTGTACACACTGAACACACGGCGCGCGGCGTGCTGGAATGCGGGCTAGCTCCGCCTCGCGCCGCCGCCGGGACCGTTGCAACGTGCCTCACAACCTCACACGTTGTGTGAACACGACACACGCTGCACACCACACACTGTACACACTGAACACACGGCGCGCGGCGTGCTGGAATGCGGGCTAGCTCCGCCTCGCGCTGCCGCCGGGACCGTTGCAACGTACCTCACAACCTCACACGTTGTGTGAACACGACACACACACTGCACACCACACACTGTACACACTGAACACACGGCGCGCGGCGCGCGGCGTGCTGGAATGCGGGCTAGCTCCGCCTCGCGCTGCCGCCGGGACCGTTGCAACGTGCCTCACAACCTCACACGTTGTGTGAACACGACACACACTGCACACCACACACTACACACACTGCTGAACACACTACGCAACTCGCGCTTGAACGCAACAATGCGTCTTACGATGGTCTGAACATACCTAAATATGTGAGTGCTTCATTACTATACTGTACTGATCTTGGGTTCCATGCCCAGGTCGGAAATGCAGTGCTGACAGTAACAGCCCTTTTGCGGTCAGTCGATGACAGTTAGTCTACTCCGAAATATGGGTGTATAACATAGGTACTCCTCTAGGTCTACTCTAGTGTTTTATGGATAGAACCAAAACTTAAATAATTTGAGTTTCACACTTTTGACGTGCTTCTGGCAACAAAATAGGTACCTTGACCGGATCTAGAAATTATCGATGACGAATCATCGATGAGTGTGCCCTGTTATTATACGTGACGTACGTAGGCATCATCCCGGCTGGTTGCCACAGCATCCAGGCCTCGCTGGACGTGCGAGGACGAGTCGCAGCGCTGCAGCTCGGTGCTGCGCCGGCAGGTGGAGGTGATGGCGCGCTATCTGCGGTCACACGCCCGCGTGCTCACGCACTGCTCACAGACACATTCTCTCACTGAAAACGCGGCGCGAAATACGTAACGAACTATAGAGTACGGAGCGATACCCTGACACCGGACGCGCGTGTGCGGCAGCGGGCGAGCGGCGACTGGACGCGAGTGCGCGGTAACCCGCAGCAGCTAGGAGGATTGAGGAACTCATTGCCAGGTCGGGAGCTGTGCCCTACAAATACTACCGCTCTACACAGACTCATTTCAGAAAGTGTTTGTCTTTCGATTTAAGAGATAATAGCTGCGCTCCGCGGTTTGGTACGTTCCCGTGGGAATATCCGGATAAAAACATCCTATATGTTAATCCTAATTATAAACCCTCTGTTTGCTAAATTTAAAAAAGAGAGTAACAAACATCATACTTTAATGCTAAAATAATTAAACAATGCCTCTGGCCGTTTAACATTTGTATTGTACGTACATACGTCATGCGTGCGGTACTTGGTAAACAAAGAAATTGGAATCAGCTCCTGGAGTAGCGCGTACTGTTATCGACTGTAACGCCGAATACGGCACGGGTGTGCGCGGCGTGCGGGGGGCGGGGGGCAGGGCGCGGGCGGCGCGGGGTGTACGACGGAGGGCGAGCCGCGTGACGTCACAACGAGCGCAGCGGTACTACCAGGCGGAGCGGAGCACAATTTCGCAGCGCGTTATGAGTGCTACAACGTAGCCTACGGCGTAGCACTCCTAACGCGCTGTAAAATTGTACCTAAAATCTATAGAGTAACAGTAGGGCGAGCAACTGAGATCCAGGTCCCCTAATATTCTATTCAAAATGAGTGTTCTATTTAAAACGAACGTTCTATTCAGGATCATTTATTCTTAATGAGTGTTCTAACTACATATCTATTCAGAATAGGTTTTCTATTCAGTCTTTTATTCGAAATGCGTGTTGTATTCAGAAAAGTCTATCCCACCAAAAACATTCTGTAAAAAAATGCCAAGACTCGCTGGAGCTGCTTGTTTTTGTCTAAAAAGTAATGAAATCTGGATAAAGTCGTGCCAAGTTTAAGGTTCCTTACTGCGATTTCTTCAATCTGGGGGCACGGCCCCCGCCAAGTCGAGGGCGAAGCAAACACTGCCGTACCATCTTTACCCTAACCATTTCGCTGAATTTCAGGCCCCTATTTATGAACCTCTGGATAGTACCAGAACGCAGAAATTTTGGTCATACACTAAGATATATTTACACGCTTAAAATCTAAAATTTGAAGTCTGTAGCTCATCTAGTTCTGAAGTTAAGCGACAGTAAAGTTCCGTGTTTTCGACACTCACTCACTCATGATCATCAAAATAGAAGTAGTACTTTCCATATACCCAGAGATCTGAAATTTGGTACAGAGCCAGGGTTTAATGGTCACATAAAGGGAAAAATATAAAAATTAGGATAATCGAAGATGTGAAATACCTGGTGACCCTGATTAGAAAACAGAACCGATTCCTTTCCAGTTCACCGATTACTCTAAGACACCTGGACCAATTTCCAAATTACTTTTTGTTTGAAAGGGTATACTTTCCAGGTGGTCCCATAGTTACCAGGTCAGGATTTGATGATGGAAGACCAGAGAAATCAAGGTTAACTTTCAAAAATCGTAGGGGTGACTAGTGCATTTCTAAGTATTTTCAATAAGTATTATAAAACACTACAATTTAACAAAGGTACGGAGTAGATCTGATGATGAAGCTGGGAGACAGTTGTGGGAACTCCTCAACGATTCACAGCAACTACCTTGTGTTTCTGTTTGATTAATTTGTATTCATGAGAACTTTACACCTCGATGGGTTGTGACTGTCATAAAGGCTCTGATGATGAAGATAAAGGTCAGTTCACAGTAAGGTCGGTAAGTAAGTAAGGTCGGTTTACAGTAGTTACTTTGTGTTTGGACTTAATTCATTTATATTGATGGGAACTTTACACCCATGAGGGTTAAAATGATGGTCTGGAGTAGATTTGATGATGGAGCCGAGAGACAATCGAAGGAACTCCTCAGCGATTCACAGCAGCTACCTTGTGTTTGTGCCTGATTAATTTGTATTGATACGAGCTTTACACCTAGATAAATTGGGATTGTCAGTAGAGGTCTTATGATGAAGACGAAGGGCAGTTAGGGGACACCTCAACGGTTTACAGTAGCTACTTTGTGTTTGGACTTAATTCATTTATATTGATGAGAAGGTTTCACCTATATGTGTTAAAAAAGAACTAAAACCCAACTACGACAAAAAACGACGCTGAAAAAGTATAAAACAAGATTTTCAGAATATTGAACTGAATAAAGTTGCTAAAGTAGTTGCAAGTAAATGGATACAGTAGATTCTATTAAGATGCCTTCGTTGTAAATTGATAATAATGTTATATAATACTATTCTGAAGTATGGAATATTCATTATTTAGAGATAAATTTGTATGTTTGGAAAGGCGTAGTCATACGTTGTTAAGGTGCTACGGTAGGTAGGTATATGTAACGTGTGACTATGCCTTTCTAAATATGAAAATTTATCTCTAAATAGTGAATATTCCATATTTTAGAATAGTATTGTATGATATTATTGTCAATTTATAACGAAGGTATCTTGGTAGAGTCTACTGTGTCTATTTATTTGTAACTACTTTAGTAACTTTGTTCAGTTCAGTATTCTGAAAATCTTGTTTTATACTTTTTCAGCGTCGTTTTTTGTCGTAGTTGGGTTTTAGTTCTTTTTATTTTTTTTTATTTGTACAATTTTGGTGTTAAAGTGTATTTGTGGCGTATAATATTAATAAAAGTTAAACTTATGAATTAAAAACTAGGTACTTGACTTAATATATCTATATGTATATATAATAACATAAGCTCGAAGGTATATAGTGTAGAGGATATTTTTATGGGAGTTTTAGCTAGTTATCAAATTGTTTCCGTCTTCACCGCGTGGAGTTACTCCTAGCTTATGTCGTTTTCATTAGTGCATTATATATTTTGTTAGTGTTCATAATGCTCTATATTGTATAAGGCGATTCACAGTTCCCGTGATCCGTGCTTTACTTTTATCGCTCATATTTAACATCATTAAAGTATTCTTGTAATTATGTACAAGTATAAAGTACTCGTGAAGCTCTTTAACGTGATACTAAATACGGTATATTTATTTTAATTTTATATTAATACAGAACTTTTTGTCCGCTAGAGGGCGCAATACTAAATTTGGTGACAACCTTTATAGCTCATAACCAACAGAATATCCAGGCCCTTCTAATGGTACTGCAGTGGTCTTATTCTGATAAGTAGTAAAGAAGCTATGAACGAAAAGATGTGAATTATATGCAACCAGCCCATGAATACAGGTAAAGTCACAAGCAAATGCTAGCAATGTATATATATTCAAAATGTACAAGTAAAGCGCTTTCATATGATACCAAACACGGCATATTTATCTTAACTTTATTTTTTTACTCTGTATGTTTTGTCCGCTAGAGGACGCCACATTAGATTTTGTGAAACCCCATATAGCCTATAACCAGCGGACAATTAAGACGTTTCTAATGATATGTCATTTGTCGAATTTTGATAAGTAGTTTAGAAGTTACGAGGGAACAGATGAACATACATACATACATACATTCATACATACATACATAGCCTGTCAAAATCATAACCCTCCTTTTGCTTTGCCGTAGTCGGGTAAAAAGTATGGTCTGCAGAAACCTTTGGATAAGATCAGAAGGAAGAAATGTTCGTCATTCGGTAAGCTATAATCAATTTTTTTTTTATAAATAAATTATAAATATATTCGCTTGATCGCAATTCCGCCTGATGGTAAGCAGTGACGCAATCGATGATGGTAAAGCGCACTAGTTTATTAAGAGCCTATTCACTCTAGCCTTGAAGATACTCAAATTGTAGTCCGACGGAAACACCGTCACTGGCAAATTGTTCCAGTCCCTCGATGTACGCGGTATGAAAGTGGAGGCGAAACGCTTCGTCCGAATCGTAGTGGTGTTAAGGGCGGAAACTGGCCATGCAACGGGTCGTCCGATGGTGGAACGGAGATGGGGGAACTAAATCATGCAATTCCTTCGCACACTCACCAAAATGAATTCTATAAAATACCAAAAGGCTGGCTACTCTACGCCTGCGCTCTAGGCTTTGGAGACCGTTTTGAATTAAATCTGGGTCGCCAATCAGCCTCTTCGCATGCCTCTCCACCGAATCCAAAGTGGCTAGATTTCATTACTTTTTAGAGACAAACCAGCAGCTCTAGCGAGGCTTGGCAATTTTTTACAGCATGTTTTTGGTGGGATACTTTTTAACCGACTTCAAAAAGGAGGAGGTTATTCAATTCGACCGTATATATGCTGTTTTTTTTTTTTATGTTTGTTCGCGCATAACTTCGTTGTTTATGAACCGATTTTGATAATTCTTTTTCTGTTGGAAAGAGGACATTCCCAAGGTGGTCCCATGATAAGGATATCAGGGTTTGATCGTAGAAGACCAGAGAAAACAAGGGGAACTTTCAAAAGTTGCAGGGACGACTAGTGCATTTCTTAGCATTTTCATTAAGTATTATAAAGCACTACAATTTAA
The DNA here is from genome assembly GCA_017933935.1 of Sesamia nonagrioides. NCBI lineage: Eukaryota > Metazoa > Arthropoda > Insecta > Lepidoptera > Noctuidae > Sesamia > Sesamia nonagrioides. Next base: position 583,518 of record JADWQK010000644.1, on the reverse strand, counting down.
TAAAGGTCTGGAGTAGATCTGATGATGGAGCCGGGAGACAGTCGAAGGAACTCCTCAACACTTCACAGCAGCTACCTTGTGTTTGGGCTCGATTAAATTGTATTGATAAGAACTTTACACCTAGATGGGTTGTGACTGTCATAAAAGCTCTGATGATGAAGACAAAGGCCAGTTCCGGGAACTCCTCAACGGTTTACAGTAGCTACTTTGTGGTTGGACTTCATTCGTTTATATTGATGAGACCTTTGCACCCATTGGGTTAAAATAATGGTCTGCAGTAAATTTGATGATGAAGACCATAGGCAGTTGAGGGAAAACTAACGGGTAAAAATTAAAGTAAACAAAATTACGTCGTTTCCCAACTATATTTGCGTCAGCTTCCAGTCTGAACGGATGCAACTGAATACATAGTACCTACTTTTAACAACTAAAAAGTGTAAAATAAAAACTTTTTTACAAAAAACAACCGACTTCCAAAAACCACTACAAAGTGAAAAATAACTAATTTCGGAAGTCGGTGTCAAAAAACGAATATACAAAACCAAAGACACCGACTTCCGAAATTAGTTATTTTTCACTTTGTAGTGGTTTTTGGAAGTCGGTTGTTTTTTTGTAAAAAAGTTTTTATTTACCGTTAATATTAATCATGTCAATTTTTTCATGTGAATTTTTTTTGCCATGCTGCCTTACATGTTCCATGCTGCCTTACATGTATTTTTGGCTTTATTAATGTAGCGCTGCTGTACATATATATACTTACATCTTTTTAATATTCGCGCGTAGTCGTCATATACTTTTTTATTTTGTTTTTATTATGTTTTCGAATGTTATATCTATGGTATAAAATATTAAATTACAATATACAAACAAACAATTCACACGAGTCACCGCTGCTTCACCCCATGAGATATGGCACAACAATGATTGACGTAAGAGCAGTCCAGACGCCCAGCAATCATACTCAGGACACTGTTGGAGCTGTCCCGCACCCTGCGCACCAGAGAAGCACATGTGCGTCAGCAAACATCCCCGATGCGCTACAGAAGCGAGGCAGCCCCACCAGTACCCTAAACGCATTATTATATTGAACTCTGAGAGCGCTGTACGACTTTTGGGTATATCTAGCCCAAAGGCTACACGTGTAGAAAGAGGTACAGTAAGCTCGGAAGAGTGTGATCTTCACCTGAAGGGAACAACGTGCAAACCTACGGGCCAGCATGTTCGCTCGAATCGACAACGCTCTCCGCTCCCGTTCAATGTCTTCATTGTCCTGGAGGTTGGGGGTCAATAAGTGGCCCAGATATTTAAACTTATACACTCTCTTCAATGGCATTCCATTGAGTGCAACAGGTGGTATAGCACCAGTGTTTTTTTCCCAACCTCAAAAACCATGATTTCCGACTTTTTGGAATTATACGCCAGGCCATGTTGTTCTGCGAATCTTTCACAATGGGCCACAAGTTTTCTCAACCCACAGACCGACGCACTTAACAGCACCATATCGTCTGCGTAACTAATATTATTGAGGCAGACACCATCTACATGGCAACCGACTCTGGTGCTGCCAAGCTCCTCAATCAGCTCATTCACATAAAGGTTAAAAAGCGTAGGCGAACTTAACCCCCCGTACCTCACCCCGCACTCCAACCTGTATGATTCAGACAGCTCTCCATTCCGTCACACATTGTTGAGCTGGCTTCCATACCAATATTTAAAGATGTTAATGAGTTATTTTGGCAGGTTAGTGTTTTCCAATTTTTGCCATAACTTATTGTATGAAACCAGATCAAATGCCCTAGAAAGGCCTCTCTCTCTGAGTGTAATACGTGACCGTATGCTTTAGACTCAGCACTGCAGCCTCCGTTGACAGCCCAGAACGAAATCCGAACTGATTATCGTTAAGGCTAATGACAGAGTTCAACTGAGCATTAATCACACTGTCAAACACCTTAGACATCACCGTGGCAAGTGAAATCGGTCTTTATTTGCCACTGTCTGCGAGGTCCCCAGTTTTATTTTTTTACAACGGGGACAACAACCGTACGCGTCATCTCATCTGGCATGTAACTATGATTTACACAAAAGCTGTACAACATAGCAAGGACCCTCGGCAGATGTGGACCCGCATAATGAAGGTGCTCAATGCTCAACCCATCGTGGCCAGGGAAATTACCTCGCGTCATAGATTAGGGTGCTGATACGCTTTATCGGTAGTTCGGGGTAATTCAATATAATGAAAACTGATTACGTGAATAGTTTATTGAAAGGTTCATTTAGATTAAATCCTCCTACTCCTGAATATGCTACAACATGGGATATCTCCGTGGTTTTAAATTATTGAAGTGAATATTAACCTTATGATAATGTGAGCCATAATAACTTATCATATAAAACTGTCACTTTGATTGCCATTGCGTCAGCTCAGAGAATGCAAACTCTTAACTTAACCAAAATTAATAATATTACTGAAAATAATGATTCAATATTAAAATTATTAACCTAATTAAAACGTCCCGACTTGGCACTTACCAGCCCCTGATCAGAATGCCCTTTATAAAGGAGAACCGCAATAATTGTCCAGCATAATTAAAGTCGGAGACAAATCACGATGAACACTATCGCGTCCAATTGGTACACACAAGTTGAGAGTAATGAAATATACAATATGTAAAGAAAACCCTGTCCGATCCGTGAAGGTATTGTTAGGTATCGTTAACTGATTCTAATAATGCCTACAAAGCCGGGCTAAACTTAAAAAAAAATCCCCAAAAAAAAAAAATATTATTTCGAAAAAGCGAGGTAACTTAATGCATGTGCGGTAGGCAACCCGATAGCCCCGCCCCCCTTCACCCGCGCATACATGCGCGGGTGAAAGGGGGCGGGGCATGCGGCACGTGGTCGCATCGCTATTCGCTCCGTCACAAATGGTGTTGTCAGTTTTTAAAAATTACTAAATTTCGGGGAAATTGGAATTAATACCCGGGAAAAAAAGATTATTTCAAAATTCATTATTATTGTTACTGTGATGATTATGTAAAATTTTATATTATATTTGGTCAAGTGTTTACTTAACCTTTATTATCCTTATGGGTCGGACAGGGTTTTCTTTACATATTGTATATATATATATATATATATATATATATATAGATATTTTATATTCGCAATGCTCCATACATTGTAAGATCTATATATATTTTTTAACAATTCCATGCATTAGTGGATCCATAACGACTATTTTTTTTAAATGTACGAAGACTTTTTGGCTTGGAATATATTTCAAAAATCATTGCCTTATGTTGATCCATGTAGCTACTCGTACTTCGTAATACTTATTTTGATCTGAAGATGTACTGATACCGTACCGGTCGATCAATTATGTTTAGTATGAAGTCAAAGTTATTGTTATTAATATTTAAAGAGGTTGAATTTTGCGTATGGGGTTTTTATACTTTATTTCGAACTTACCATTTATATTAAGTTTTTAAATTCTATTCATCGAAATCAACCTAATTAGTCCAAACACGATGTCGGCGCTGCATGTTTTGGGCTGAAAATATTGTGTGGACGGCCTCGGTTACACTCAATGCAATTAACACTGCTTGTATAGACTTCTTTGGTAGAAATTGTATGCGAATACATATTATTATTAAATTTGAAGTTTCAGTTTTAGCGGTTTTGTTAGGTATTAATCAGGTAGAAAGAAAAATTGTTTACTCCTTCCAAACAGAACGCACATTACAATAATAATACACTAAAATATAATAAACAAATAATAAAGAAAAAGAAAAAAAAAACAACAAAGTAGGTAATATAATTTACTAAAAAGCCTCGTACTCAAAATAAAACAATGTTTTCCTGATGTTATAACCCGAGTCAGGAGTTTTGGCGGGAAAGTTAAGCTGAGCTTAAATTTTTCCATTAGAGTTTTAAATTACTTAAAGTGTTCTTTACTAAATAAAAGTGCGAGATTTATGTAGTAAAAAATGCATTCAGTAAATAATTCATAAAGAACATTGAGATATCGTAGCGTAGTGTGTACAATAAACATGTGTACCTCATTTATAATATTTTTGTAAATTAAAAAAGATAAACTCAACCGCACGTTAGTGGAAATAAAATCATATTTGCTACTTACTAAGTAATAAAGGTAATAAAGATCTGTGGATCTGGTGGATGATTTCTCAGTCTACTCAAAGTTACATACCTAAGTGTGTTATAAAAATAATTTCGCTTAGTCGCGTTATATTTTAGCGAAAGAAAGCGCTGTTTTCTAATCAAATCAAATTAAATCATTTATTTGTTAACACAGGTAAATATTGACAGATCTTACAAAGAATAATAATGATATGATGAATGAATAGTAATGGTTTGTGGTAGGTACTGGAACGCGTTAGACACATGGAATGTCAACTTTAGCGGCGGCAATTTCGAAATAGGGAGTTTGCGTTTCGTTCCAACGTCCTAGTTTGAATTTCTATCGAAAAAAAAAACTGCATTCGAAACATGGAATACCAAGGAGGTAACTAATAAAAGGTTTTATTCAAATTTTGGACTATCTTGCAAATAGACAGTAGTAGATTGTTTATTGAAAAAAACGAAAGAACATTATAATAGCGCGGGAAAAAATATTATTGTTCATTATTCGTTATTGAACTTAAAAAAGAAAATTATGTGTTTGATTTCCGCAGATTGTTTGAGAAAAGTAGTTAGTAAATGCCTGCGTGATTTCACCCTATACTGCTTAGTATGATACTATTGTCATCGGCAGCAGCGCGGGCAATAGCAATAAAAAAGTTAGTAATCAATGTCAAAATCCTATAAAATTTAAATTGTCAACAGAAAAATTATTTTCTTTTGGCAATTTAAGTGTTTACCCGACTTCAAAAAAAGGAAGAGGTTCACAATTCGTCGCAATCTTTTTTTATGTGTGTTCATCGATTACTGTAAGACGCCTGGACCCGTTTGCGAAATTCTTGTTTTATTTGAAAGGGTGGTCCCATAGTCACCAGGCCAGGATCTGATGATTAAAAATTAGAGAAATCAAGGAAAACTTTCAAAAATTTTACGGGCAACTAGTGCATTTCTAGTTATTTTCATTAAGTATTTTAAAGCACTACAATTTAGTAATGATCTGGAGTAGATATGAAGTCGGGAGACAGTTGAGGGAACTCCTCGACAATTCACAGCAACTGCCTTGCGTTTGAACTTGAGTAATTTGTATTAATAAGAACTTTACACCTAAATGGGTTGTAACTGTCATTAGGGCTCTGATGATGAATACAAAGGCCAGTTCAGGTAACTCCTCAACGGTTTACAGTAGTTTCCTTGTATTTGGAATTAATTAATATATATTGATGAGCAATTTTCACCGATATGCATTATTATGAAAATCTGTAGTAGATTTGGTGATGAAGACCACGACCGACAAACATTCATTTTAGCCGACATATATATTTTTTTTTAATAATTATAAACTAGCGCTTGACTGCAATTCCGCCTGATGGTAAGCAGTGATGCAATCGTTGATGGTAAAGCGCGCTAGTTTATTAAGCCCATTCACTTAAAAAACCTTAGTGAATAGGAAGGAAGACGGCAGTTGAGCGTCGACAACGCTGCGCCAGAGGGAGATTGATGTGGAGACCCCCCACGACCAAACTCCCGGCACAACAACATTTGGCGCATCGTACTCGGCACACACTGCAACACAACTGCTCAGACCCGTCCTCCGTACGGCTTCACAAGAAATCAGGCCGGTACACGACGATTCGCTTGGCGGCAAGATTTTGTCTGGTAGGTGGTAACTTCTGCCGGCAGCCGATGTTATGGCCTACCACCGAGCAAAGGCACCGAACATAGTTGCAAAGTTCTTATCAATACGAATTAATCAAGCACAAACGCAAGGTGGCTGCTGTGAATAGTTGAGGAGTTCCCTCGACTGCCTGTGGTCTTCATCATGAGATTTACTACAAACCATCTTTTTAACCCATATAGGTGCAAAGTTCTCATCAATATAAATGAATTAAGTCCAAACACAAGGTACCTACTATTAACCGTTGAAGAGTTCCCTGAACTGGCCTTTGCTTTTATCACCAGAGCCTTCATGATAGTCATAACCCATCTTTTTGTAAAGTTCTTATCAATACAAATTAATAAGCACAAACTCAATGTAGCTGCTGTGAATCATTGAGGAGTTCCCTTGACTGTCTAGGGTCTTCATCATCAGATCTACTGCACACCTTCATTTCAACCCATACAGGTGCAAAGTTCTCATCAATATAAATGAATTAAGTCCAAACACAAGGTACCTACTGTTAACCGTTGAAGAGTTCCATGAACTGGCCTTTTTTTTCATCACGAGAGCCTTCATGACAGTCATAACCCACCTTTTTGTAAAGTTCTTATGAACACAAATTAATCAAGCACAAACTCAAGGTAGCTGCTGTGAATAATTGAGGAGTTCCCTTGACTTTCTCCCGGCTCCATCATCAGCTATACCAGACCTTTATCAAATTGTAGTTCTCTGAAATACTTAATGAAGATACTTAGAAATAAACTAGTCGCCCCTACGATTTTTGGAAGTTCCTCTTGATTTCTTTAGTCTTCCATCATCAGATCCTGACTATGGGACCATTTAGAAAGTTTACCTTTTCTAACATAAAAAGAATTTTGTAAATCGGTCTAGGCGTCTGAGATTTATCGGTGAACATACATAAAAAAGTAACTGCTGCTTATCCAATCGCTTCACTCCCTTGGCAAATGCTGCGCCCTGATTGGCCCGTTTGAATTGGATCAACAACTGGTCAGACGCCAAAAAGGTGGATTTGTATAAAACAGTCCTTAATTATTGTTATTACTTATTATTATTCATCGTGACAAATGTGGCTCCGAAGGGAGCCACATATTTATGGTCAGATAGCATCGGATCAAGAAAAGGCCCCCGGATCAACAAGTGAAAATGGATCAACAAATTACTACCTATACGGCACGTCTGATCAACAAAGTGCCCAAAGGGATATCTATATATATATATATATATATATTATATTAATTATAAACTAGCGCTTGACCGCAATCCCGCCTGATGGTAAGCAGTGACGCAATCGTTGATGGTAAATCGCACTAGTTTATTAAGAGCCTATTCACTCAGGCCTTGAAGACACTCAAATTGTAGTCCGACGGAAACACCGCCGCTGGCAAATTGTTCCAGTCCCTTGATGTACGCGGTATAAAGGAGGAGGCGAAACGCTTCATCCGGATCGTAGTGGTGTTAACAACGTAAGGGTGGAAACTCGCCGTACGACGGGTCGTTAGATGGTGGGAAGAAGATGGGGGAATTAAATCATGCAATTCCCTCGCACACTCCCCAAAATGCATCCTAGAGAACACCGAAAAGCTGGCTACTCTACGCCTGTGCTCTAGGTTTTGGAGACCGTCTCGAGTTAAATCAGGGTCACCAATCAGCCTCTTCGCACGCCTCTCCACTGAATCCAAAGTGGCCAGGTGACACTTAGCAGCACCAGCCCAAATGTGGCTGCAGTACTCCACACACGAACGGACCTGTGCTTTGTACAACATTGGAAGCTGCCCTGGTGTAAAGTACTGCCGGGCCTTTGCGATAACGCCAAGTTTCCTGGCAGCCACCTTGGCCTTGGACTCAATGAACCGCCCAAAATTAAGGTTCGAGGAAATCTCAACTCCCAAAAGCTGAAGGCGGTCGGTACACTCCAAGGACACATTTCGAAAAGTAGGAGCCAAGGTGAACAGGCTCCTTTTGGCGGTGAAAAGACACCCCTGTGTTTTGGCGGCATTGAATGCTACAAGATTGGCATTGCCCCATTGGGAGATTGCCTGTAGTACAACACTCGTTCGCTCATCCATGACCTCTCATTCGGACCGGATTGATTCCCTACTAGCCCGAGCATCCGGCAGGTATCTCTCTACAACTGTGCTGTCATCTGCATACCCATAGATACCGGGCATCAGCAGATTGTTACATACAGCAGGAACAGAGTTGCAGAGAGAACAGACCCCTGAGGAACACCGGCATTAGTCGACATGGGCTCAGATGAGCATCCGTCGACAACAACTCGGAGGGACCGTTCAGTCAGGAAGTCTTTTACCCAGCCAGTCAGGCTAGGGGAAATGCCGTACGCTGGAAGCTTACTCAAAAGGCCAGCGTGCCATACCCGGTCGAAGGCCTTCGAGACATCAAGGGAGACAGCAATCGCTTCCCCATTCTTCTCGAGGGCCTCGCCCCACAAGTGAGTGCCATACGCTAGTAGGTCCCCAGTTGACCGATTGCGGCGAAACCCGCACTGTCGGTTACTGAGGAGATCGTTACCTTCCAGGTATGCCAAGAGGCGCGAGTTCAACACACGCTCCATAATTTTGCAAAGTATGGAGGTGATCGAAATCGGCCGATAGTTGGTAGGATCGGCACGACTACCCTTTTTGGGCACGGGCTGCACGTTAGCAAGCTTCCAGGACTTGGGCACTATACTAGTCCTAAATGAGAGGCGATACAAGCGCGTCAATACAGGAGACAACTCGGGCGCACATACTTTAAGAAAAATCGCTGGTATACCATCTGGACCACTAGCCTTATTCACGTCCAGGCGACACAGTACTCTCAGAACCTCCTTGTTAGGCCTACTCCTCTTGTAATCCAACGGGACGGGAATAGGGCTTCTTCAATGAACGTTTTATTTTCTTGTGATAAAAAATGAATTTATTAACGAACAACGTTTTTATAACATGGCTTTCGAATGAGTGCCGGAATCGAACGGTATACATATTAAAAATTTTAAAGGAATGATTGAGTATGACCGAGAGAACGAACAACTCCCACGTTGAACGGTGTGAAGAGTTCACTCATTGCTACACTCGATTGCTAGTTCGCCCCACTCGCCAATAGATGGCGTCCAACGTCCCAAACACTCCTTGTTCCTAGTGCGAACCTCAGGCATTGAAGCTCCGCAATGAGGTAAATTGGGTGGAGTAGCAGATGCAAAGAGACCTGCTTTCTCTCTCGCTGTATGAACCAGTGTTCCATCAGGCCTAACCAGCAGAGGCAGTGTGGGCCGATAGAAGTTCGCCTCAACCGATTTGGTAAGGGACCAAAAAGATCTGCTACCGGATGGCTGCGCAGCTAACTTGTTGCTAATATGGGTAATGCGGTCGAAGCGAGCCCTCTTGAGTGCCTTTTTGTAGGACTTGGCAGCACGGTTAAAGGCTCTCGTCTTTGAGCTTAGATCCGGAGCTCCGCGGTCACGAGCGTCAACCCAGGCGAGAAATGCCGTGTGCTTACGCTGTTCAGCTTGGACACAATCGGCATTGAACCATGGGCGAGCCGAGTCACCGTCGGGCACGTCATTGAATGGGATAAAAAACTCCATAGCTTGACGCACCACATCGGTTATAGCGTCTGCACAGCTCGATGGATTGTCAGAAGAGAAGCAGACCTGCTGCCAAGGAAAAGACGCAAAGAAGTGACGCATCTCATTCCAATCCGCTGACCTATATCGCCACATTCGCCGTTCACCACGAGAGTCGTGATCTGGTGGGGAGAAGAACGATACAGACTTCACCAGACAGTGCTCTGAAGTTCCCAACGGTGAGGAAACTGTTACAACACATCTGTCCGGGTCAGTCGTCAGCAGAAGGTCCAAACAATTGGCAGTATGACCAACTACATCAGGCACCCTAGTCGCTTGCTCCACCAGCCGAGAAAGGCCCATTGAAAGCGCAAAGTTTCGCGCTTCTCTCCCAGCGTAGTTGGTTCTCTGGTACGGGAAAAGCCAGTCCTGGTGGCAGGCGTTGAAGTCCCCAGAGCGACGAACTGTGCGTCAGGGTGCCGGTACAGCGCATTGTCAGCAGCCTCATTGAGGTGGTCAAATAATCGAGTTGTCTCCTGATCACCGCTGTGCGATCGGTAGACACAGGTGTAAACAATTTTGCCCACACCAGTGTCAACCAACAGCCATAGGGACGAGAAGTGAGGGTCTTCGAGGTGAAGGAGGCGCCGGCAACAGATGTCATTGCGGACATACACACAGACCCCGGCACGCTGCAGGAAATGATGCTCCAAAGAGTATCCCATCAAAGTTGTGCCTACTCATTTCGCGGGGGCCCGTTTCACTTGCCACTGAGCCACACTGCGCTGACGCATTACTGCGAATTACTGCATACCTACTTACGGGGCTACGACGTACTGTACGTGTCGCTGCTTCTACTGAGCTCTTGCTGTGCGCGCATTGTATACAATTTGTAGTGATATTTAACGTGCAGCAACTATGCCGAGGGTTGAGCGCTCGCCCCCTGCTACTCCCGCCCATGAGAAGGAAAACCCACTTATTTTCTCAACTCCTGATATCTTCAGTAACCCTAATGAGGCCGAAATGTCAAACATTAGTACGCGCAACAAGCGACTTCGACCAGACTTCTCTCCGGAGTGTGAGTGGAAGAATTTCGAGGGAAAAATAATGAAGTTATTCAGCTTCTGGAAAATTGAGCAGGATGCACTGCTTGGGAAACTAACGTCGGAGCTAACGGCAATAAAACAACAGAATGTGGAGATTCAGAAAACAAATGCTGAAACTTTAAAAACCATTGAATATCTAAGTAAAGACTATGATTCCATTAAGACATCTTTGCAAAAACTGGAAAAAGAAAACAGTGAACAACGCAACTACATTCTGGATCTAGAAAAAAAAGTGGAAGACCTGCAGTTGAGCTCGCGTTCATCCTGTATTGAGATAAGGAATGTTCCAACAACTGATAAGGAAACAACTAGTGATCTAAGGTCGATCGTCTTTAAAGCCTGTGAGACTATCCAGCCGTCGGTTAACCCTCCTCAGTTGCGTGACGTATATCGTCTAGCAGGGAAAAAGGGTTCTAACAGACCCATAGTCGCAGAGTTCATGACTGTACCCTCGAAAAATCAAGTACTGGAATCCTGCCGCACTTTCAATAAAGGTTTGCCAGCGGCTGAAAAATTGAACACGGTACATATAGGTCTTCCCGGTGAAGCTAAACCAATTTATATTGGTGATCAAACTCAAACTCAAACTCATTTATTGCGAAAATGGGTAATTCAGATTCAACATTGATATATAAGATAGTTTGGCATCTCCATCATCCGCCTGAAGGCATGCAATTTTATTTAGTGTTTGGCTCTACTTATTGTTACATTACTAATTATACATTTTATAAATTCTTTCAAAATAAAATAAAAAAAGGGAAAAAGATGTCAATAAAATAATAAATGTCAAGAAATTTTGTCATGGACAGGTCAATTCAGAATTCATAAATATGTCAAACAATAATTAAAACAAGTCAACTCAATTAGTTACGTACCAGATACAAAAATGTCATCTATCATTATTAAATTGCATGTCATTTAAAAATTCATTTACACTATAATAGGCCTTTTCCACGAGAAATTTTTTAACTTTTTGTTTAAATATATTACAGCTTTTGCATTCCAATAATTGTTTTGGCAGGTTGTTGTAAACGCGTGGCGCCATACAGAGTACACTATTTTTCATGAATGCACTTTTGTGTTGAGGACAGTTAACCTTTAAATTGTGACGTTTACTTTTATAATTTTCGTACATCGTTAAATTACTTCTGACAAACATCGCCAACTCATATATGTACAGACACGGTACTGTCAATATTTTTAGTTTTTGAAAGTATGGTCTACAACTGTCCATTTGATCTAGCTTGCACATTGCCCTTATGCACTTTTTTTGTGCTTTGAAGATTTTCTCTTTTTCAGTACAGTTTCCCCAAAATATGATTCCGTATCTTAATATACTTTCAACATTCCCATAATATGCCGTCAGAACTGCGACCTGGTTAAGTTTTTTTGTGAGCATATACAATGCATAAGACTGAGTATACAACTTTGCACAAAGGATCTCTGCGTGTGCTTTCCAGTTTAGGCCACCGTCAACATTAAGTCCTAAAAATTTTGTTGTATCTACTTCACTAATAGTTTCGTCATTATAAATTACTTTAATATTCGTCATTAGGGGAATTCTATTTTTTAAATATCATTAGGTGAGTTTTACATAAATTAATTTTTAGATTATTTAATGTCAGCTATTGTATGATATTATTAAGGGTGTCAAAAATGTCAAATTCAATAAGCGTCTTATCTTTACCTGTAAAAATAACTGTACTGTCGTCCGTGAACATAATAGTCGGATGTTTTGTTATTTTTGGAAGGTCGTTAATATACATATTAAATAAAAGTGGCCCTATTACACTTCCTTGTGGTATACCCAGATTAGTTTCCCTATAATCTGACGTAAAATGGGTTTCAATTTTATATTTAGGACATAAGCGTGTTATTTGGGTACACTGTTTCCTTCTTGTAAGATAGGATTCAATAAGATCTAAGGCATTACCTCTTATCCCATAAGCGTTTAATTTTCTTAGCAATAGTTCATGATCTACACAGTCAAACGCTTTTGTGAGGTCCATGTAGAGTGCACAAACGGGAACCTTCTTATCTACACTATCTATAACCACATTTAAAAAGTTATAAATGGCCATATTTATACATTTGCCTTGCCTAAAACCAACTTGTTCTTTTGCAAAAAGATTGTATTTTTCGAAAAATTGGTAAATTCTATCGTGTAGGACCTTTTCAAAAATCTTAGAAATTGTCGGTATCAGAGCGATAGGTCGATAATATGTCATGCAACATGGATCACCCTTTTTAAATATTGGCTTGATTATAGTTAATTTCAATTTGTCAGGAAAGATGCCACCGCTGATACACAAGTTAATAACGTGACTTAAAACATTACATATCTTTGCCGAGACTCGTTTCAGTATTATTGTGGATAAATCATCATACCCAGTACTCCTGGTATTTTTCAAATTTGTTATAATTGAACATATTTCTGTAGGTGTAGTAGGATTAATAAATATTGAATTTGGCAAATGTGCTGGCATAGTTAAATTGTTGAATTGATTATCTTTTTTAACCTGATCAATAAAAAAAATATTAAAAGATTTAGCTATCAACAATGGATCTTTAACAGAGGTTGAGTCGTTGATTTTAATGCTATGTATTTCCTCCTTAGGAACAACGTGTTTTGCATTATTAATTAAAGTCCAAGTAGCTTTACACGTATTACTTGCAGTCCGTATGTAATGCTCATTTTGACCTCTTTTCGTTAGCTTAATTATGCGTTTGAGTCTTAAGGATAATGCATTAAAACTGTCCCTATTTTTCACTGTCCGATTTTTACGATATTGCCATAACAGACTTCTTTTGCATCTGCAGCATAACCTTACACCAGTTGAGATCCATTTTTGTCTTTTTTGTATACTTATTCTGAATTTAATTATAGGAAAGCATAAACAGTAGAACAAATGAAATGTGTCATAAAAGTAATTAAATGATTCATCGGGATCGTTACTCATAAAACATTCCGTGAAATTCAGTGAGTTTATGCAATCTTGGAACTTTTTAATATTGTCTTCCTGAAGATCCCGTTTTTTAACATACCAATACCTATGAGCAATACAGGCCTTAACTGGACATGTTAGTATTTGTGCTGTATGGTCAGATAATGCCAATTCAACAATTCTAGACTTGCATTTTGAAACATTGTATATGAAGTTGTCAAGGCATGTACCGCTAATTATACGTGTGGGTTCGTTAAATGCATATTTTAAATGATGGCTACATAATATGTTTAAAAAGTCCTTTGACAGTTTTGTTTTAGTCATAATATTTATATTAAAGTCACCACACAGTACAACTTTACATTTAGAAAGACAATACTTAGTGAGCAAGGATGTGAATTTCATAAAGAATATATTAATGTCTTCCTGTATTAGTTTAGGTGGCCTATAAATACAAAACACATATAATTTTTGATCAACTAGTTCTATCCCTCATCTTCATCTTCAATTATACCCTCTACGCAAAAACTACTTAATCCGACGATTTGTTTGTACTTATAACTATTACGGATAAGAATACATGCACCGCCTCGACGGCATTTACGGAAAAAACATGATCCTATTGTGAAGCTAGGAATATCAATGAATTGAGTATCACTACGAATCATATTATGCTCTGTAACACATAGAATATCCACAGATTTTCCCTCCTTTTCTAGTAGGTCTAACGATAGTAACAAAAGGTCAGATTTGTTGTTAAGACCATTTATATTTTGGTGTAAAATATTTATTTCTTTAAACACGAAAAAAGTTATTCGATCTAGTTAGGAGGCCTGATTTTGATACCACATTACCACTCAACATATTTTCGGAACTTGTTTCGATTACTACACTACTGTTACACTGCGCATCTGTTTGAGTAGACTTGTCAATACATATTGGAGCATTTAGCACACGTTGAGATATTTTCCTCCTATTGATGTACGCGTTATAACTATTTTTATAAGTTATACGAAGTATCTCCTTAAGAAGAAGTTGTGACATATGCAGCGAACGCAAATCATATCTGGGCAAGTGAACAGAATAATTCATATTAAGATATGTAGTAGCGTGTCTATACTGAGAACAAATGAAGTTCAATTCATAATTTAACTTTTTTTCATTTAGTTGCTGGTTGTAGGGTACTTCAGAAACAATCACATTAACATTTTGTATACTATCCAAAAACGTTTTCATAGAGAATTGAATTTCATTTGGGTTAGCGTCATTTGTACCACCAAGTATAATAACAAAGTCATCTTTACTCAAACTACACAGTGCACCTTTATCTGTACGTAAAACTTTACCCAGTTTAGCATTGGCTTTCCAGAGACAGTAGACTTTATACTCGTCACCAACCAGTTTCTGCAGATTTTGACGAAGGTTACGTCCTTGCTGGTCTGCTAAAATTAGGATTTTCTTCTTCTTTACTTGGGCTGTGTTTTCATAGGATAGTGGATTTAAGCATCTACTCAAAGAAGAAGTACTTTTGTGTGCTGATGAGCTTTGAGTACTATCTACAATTATGGCCATATCTACTGAATTATAATTTTGAGACCTTTCTTTTGATTGTAGTTTTTCCCAGTAATCATAGTTACGATTTAAGCCTGTTGTTGATGGTCGGCTGGTTTTTGGAGTTTGATGATTATTTGCAGCATCGGTTCGGTCATTCATCACACGCGAGCATGTCCTAGGGAGACCTGATCACCTTCCTCATACCCAGCGGCAACTGTTCTTTGAGGCACGTTCTTTTACCAAAACCAATAAATATAAATTCTGCTGGTCAAATAACGGAAAAATTTTTCTCTGCGAGCGCGAGGGTATGGACTCCGTTATTATCAAGACATCTTGCTGCCTTAAAAAACTACCCATTCCTTCAAAATAAAAGCAGGACTTTGATTTCTATTTCTTATTGCTTTCTCTTATATTTTATTATAACCCTACAATGTTATGTAATTAAGTACCAAGCACGTTACAAAGATGTTTCTCGCTATTTTATCTGTGCAACTTCTCACGTATTAATAATCACAATATCAGAAATTCTTAATTTATACTGCATTAATCAGACTACATTGTCCATTTTTAGACCCTGTAAAAGAATAATATACAATGGTAACGCTTATTTTCAAAAACACAAAACTGATCCCGTACCTGTTCTCATACACGTCCTATTAACTATCCTTATAGTATGCCATACACCCCCAATGTATAAATCAATACTATTAAAAAAAATTAAAACAAAACCACACAAATTGTCCACAATTGTGCTTGACATCATTATGCACCTACTATCACTCATCAATGTTCGATTCTGACACTCTAAACGATATTGACTCCTTTGGTTTAAGTGACTCATACATTTGTGAACCTGAGACATGCACACGGTTTATTGACGATAACATTAAGTCCCTGAATATAATGCACCTCAATATACGTAGTGTAAACTGCAACTTTGATAGTTTTCTGGTATTTCTGGTTAGGGTTAAACTTTCTTGTGATATTTTGATTTTATCGGAGTGCTGGCTGAGGGGGTCAAAAGTTCCACCTCTCGAGGGGTATGTCTCTTGCCAAACGAATAAACTTATTAACCAAAACGATGGTGTTATAATGTATATAAAATCGGAGCTATCTCATATTGTCTCCGAACCTTATATGCATGATGCTAGCTGCTTGACCTGCTATATACAATCCCACAATATTTTACTTCTGGCACTATATCGTTCTCCTTCTGCTCGAAATCTTGACAATTTCCTTGACAACTTAGACACCATACTTACTGAATTTTCTGAGAAAAGAGTTTTAGTGATTATGGGCGACCTAAATATTGACATAACTCCGAATGCTATCTCCCAACAGACAAGTCAGTACCTTAATCTCCTTGCATCACATGGCCTTCTTCCTACACATGTACTCCCCACCCGTTTGAACTTTTGTATTGATCACATTATGCTGAGATCTGACTGTAAAAATACGACCCTAATCTTTGATACTTACATTACTGATCACAGACCCACTTTTATAAATATTCAACATATGAAATCACATCCTTCCCCAAAACAATATCGCAAGGTTGTTGATTATACAGCTGTAATAAATGACATCTCATCGAGGGACCTCAGTGAGATAATGATTATCCAGGATGCAAACAATGCTGCTGAGTCCCTGGTCTCTCTCCTCCGCACTGTCATCTCTAATCACTCTAAATCTGTGTATGTATCCTCCAAACGCAGAATTCACAAACCCTGGATCACAAATGGTCTGCTTCGCTGTATTCGAAATAGGGATAATATGGCTCAAAAGCTAAAGGCAGACCCTGAAAACTACATTCTTTCGGTTACATATAAACGCTACCGTAATTATTGCAACAAACTGCTCAAAAATTTAAAACATGCTTATGAAAGAGACGAGTTTGAAATAGCGAAAAGCAACCCCAAAGCGACATGGAAAGTCATTAAAAATATAACCAGATCTAGTCAAAGTTCACAATCTCCTAATATATTATTAAAGTTGTTTTCGAATGAAAAGATTTCAGCAAATAAAGTCAATGAATTTTTTGCGGATTGCGGCAAGAACTTGGCTGAAAAATTCTTATCATCTACGGCTACTCCTGAATACTCTCTCGATGCCTGTCCTTCGAACTCGCTAGTACTACTTCACACAGATGAAGCGGAGGTCGCAAATCTCATTGTTGGATTACGCTCAGATGCTGCTGTGGGTTGGGACGGTATATCTTCGAGACTGCTAAAATCATGTCTGCCTGCGCTTGTCCCAGTCATTACTCATATCTGTAATCGCTCTAGTTCGACAGGTTGTTTTCCTAGGGTCTTCAAAAGAGCTGTTGTACACCCAATTTTCAAGAGTGGTGACAGGCACAGTGTAGATAATTATAGGCCGATCTCGATCCTGCCTGCCATCTCTAAGGTACTAGAAAAAATCCTTAATAAAAGGTTAGTTAGCTTTCTCGAGTCACACAAATTATTAAGCAACAATCAGTACGGTTTTAGAGGTGGCAGATCGACCGAAAATGCTGTTGCTGCCTTGGTAGAACATGTAGTATCTAAACTAGACAGTAAAATGAAATGTTTGGCCATCTTCCTTGATCTTTCCAAGGCATTTGACACTGTGTCTGTTCCGCACCTGTTATCTAAACTAGAAGCTACCGGTATTCGTGGCCATTCCCTGAAAATCTTCCAGGATTACTTACATGATAGGACCCAGTGCGTTAAAATTAACGATGTTATTAGTGACACCAAATTGCTGACCTATGGCGTTCCCCAGGGCTCGATCTTAGGACCTACCCTATTTCTAATTTATATTAATAATTTATGTAAAATGTCTCTAACAAACTGTTCGATTTTTACTTACGCAGATGATACGGCACTACTACTTCGTGGTAGTAATTGGTCAGAGACTATAAAATACGCGGAAAACGCCCTAAACTCAGTGATGAAATGGTTGTCGAATAACATCTTGACCTTGAATCTTAAAAAAACTGTATACTTACCTTTTTCCTTGCAATCTTCCAAACTCCCACCACCTGACACAATGGTGCTTAGAGCTCATACTTGCACACTTGGTCTGTCCTCTTCACAGTGTGGTTGTCCTCAACTTACAAGATCTGAGTCTGTCAAGGATTTCGGAGTCTATGTGGATAGTTCATTGAGCTGGAAACCTCAAATTAGTGCTCTTATACCACGAGTCCGAAAATGTATATTTATTTTTTAAAAATTAAGGCACTCTGCAGGAATAGAAACTTTAAAAACCGTTTATTATGCTTTATGCCAAAGTTTAATAAATTATTGCATAACTGTTTGGGGTGGAACCACCAAGACAACACTGCTCCCTCTGGAACGAGCACAGAGAGCTGTCCTCAAAGTTATGACCTCGAAACCGTTTAGATACCCCACCACGTCACTTTATAATGAATGTAGGGTCCTCACGGTGAGGCAGCTCTTTGTTCTTGGCACAATTCTACGTAAGCATCCCTCGGTGGTATATAACCCAAATGCAACCCGAAAGCGCAGACACTATGAAGTATGCTCCACTCATGGATGTAGAACTGCCCTTGCTCACCGTCATTATGAAGTGCTGTCAAACCATATTTATAATAAAATAAATAAAGTCTGCGACATTGCTCCTATGTGCCGATACAAATGTAAGACCGAGGTGACGAAGTGGTTAACAAATCAAAATTATGATAGTACTGAAGATTTACTGCAGATCTCAATCGCTTGAACTAAACGGGGTAATACACTAGTATAATTATCTATTATTTAACACTATAATTACACTCACGCTTAACTATATAATTACACACTATATAGTATTTAGTATTATATTGTGTTTGACTAACATCTATAATAATTAGCTAGCGAGGACCCTGGCACCCTAAACACAAGTTAAATCTTAAATTGGGTGCCAGAGTTCATCCAAAACACATGCGTTCTTATTAGTTTGTGATTAATATTTTGTGTTGTTATGTTCAAACCAATGGTAATAACATTTTTTTTTTTTTTTATCCCGGGTTGCCGAGGTATGCCGCATCAGACGGACATCTGATCTGGGTCTCCGTCAAGAAAAGTAAATGGGGCTTTTCAGTCTCTATGTGGTGATGTACTGCAATGAGATTGAAGTGCAGACCTCGAATACTAGAGAGGTGCACTTTGAATGAGAGGACGTGCGCCCGCTGTGCAAAACTACTTTTCATTTTGGAATTATTCATTTAAAAAAAATTGAGTGAATAGGAAGGAAGACGGCAGTTGAGTGAAGTAATGCAATGTTAAACCCAACAATGCGACCAACGATGCTGGGCCAGATGGAGATTGATCTGGAGACTGCAGGGACACCCGAACCCCCCCAGGGGATCGCCATCGGGTCCTCTCGTCCGGTCGCCAACCGGCACGATGGGGCCACTCTGGGATTTTTCGCAGTTGGCGGGTCAGCCTTTCGTATG